>CABHPP010058665.1:2841-16904 GCA_902168425.1 Peromyscus attwateri
CACACACACACACACACACACACACACACACACACACACACACACACCCCTATGAAAAATGTTTGCATTTGTCGGTGTAGAGGGTATATGTTCATGCTTTCCTTGAGGAGTTATATGGTGCTGTAACATTAGCACAAATATGGTGGGCACATCTTAGAGTGCCAGTCACCAGACTGTAAACCATTTGCCCATCATCTTTAGTCACAGAGCTGATGACTGATAATGTGGGACTCAAACATAGGTAGTTTCATTCTGAATAAAAGTGCACCAGTGTCTAATTTTGTGATTAACACACCAACTCATATTCTCTTAAATAGTTAGAATAAAATCCACCTGATGAAGCCTTTCCACTACTCCTCCTGAAACACAGATACAGCACCTGTTCACTTGCAATATGCAGCATAGATGCAGCTTATAAAACAAATATGTGTTCTGCTGCAGGATGTATACTGGCCATTTTAGAGTCAGCAAGCCAATACAACCACCAAGGACATAAATACACTATGTGACAGCATAATTAATCTGCTGTTACACAATCAATGTGGAATAGTAATGTTTCTTGGGAAATGGAACATAGAAGAATAAGCCCAAATTTTCCCTGAGCACAGATGTTGAGCCTTCATTCGATGAATCCTCCCTAGAGGGACTGTAACAAATACATGGAGCCTCTCAAGGACAGCGAGGATTGTAAATTGTAGGCTATAAAAGTAATAATATAAATATTGTGCCAACATTTATAATTTATTTGTTGGGCTCATAAGTGAGAAATAGGGGTTAGCTGGCAGGTCTAATTTGAACTAGTGTTGGCAAATCCATGCTGCATACTAAATCATGGCTTTCTGTATTTCATTTAGCTCCATAAGACATAATAAAGCTTAAACAAAGAATCGCCTTTGAGCAGATAGAGTTATGGACCCAGACTTCTGTAACGTGGTATTACAAACTTATTGGTTTTTGTTTATGATTCACACTGTTCCTTAATTTGCAATGGGCAAACTGAAGCACTTGGAACACTGGAGGAAATCATGAAATCAAAAGACATTTTATCATTTGCAGATAACACAGTCTGTTTGTTTTCCTGAAGCTTACTGGGAAACTGCAGTCATCAAGTGAAGAAAGGCACCTGTGTTACTCAGATTTCCATTAAAATAACAAATACCTGAGACAAATCAACTTAGAAGGATAAACGGATCACTTTGACTCACAATATTAGAAGCTGGGGCTGTCATTGTGTGACCTTTTTATTTTAGCTCATGGTGAACCAGCATTTCATGGATAAGACATAACACAGAGCAGAAAGGATTCATCTCATGGCTAGGAGAAAGCGAGAACTTGTTAGTGTTCTATGTATTACACAGTTCCTGGAAGATGGCAAGCTTGTTGTAACATTTTGAATAAAACAATGTAATTCTATTGCATTCTGCTTGCTTTCCTAAATTTGGTGTAGTTTAAGAATTTATAAGCCCTGATGATATTGTGAATAAATCATAAAAAGACAAGGATGTACCTCTATCTGACAATATCATACAAGGAAGTATTTGACTACTATCCTGTCTGAAATACAAGCCTTTGCAAAATGTAATATAGCAACAAAAGAATAAAGTGGTAATGTTATGACATGTACTTGGAGAGCTGTAAGATTTGATGTGTGTGTGTGTGTGTGTGTGTGTGTGTGTGTGTGTGTGTGTGTGTGTGAGAGAGAGAGAGAGAGAGAGAGAGAGAGAGAGAGAGAGAGAGAGAGAGAATGTGTGTGTGTAATAATAATGGTCAAAAAAAGAGGCCATCAAGTTGAGAGGGGGTTGGGGGGAAGGCATGGAAGGGATTGCAGGAGAGTACTTGGGAGAAACTGGAGGGAGGAAAGTGAAGGGGGAAAGTAATGTAATTCTATTTCCATTCAAAATATACTTTAAATAAGATTTGGTATGTGGCTCCAAGCAAATATAGTGTGTTGACCAGAGAAGAGGTGGATACAACTAAAGCAATAATAAATAAAAATAAATGATCACTGTAAAGCAACAAAAGCCTTCTGAAATATGATCCTTGAAATGTGTAGTTCTAAGTTAGGGTGTTTGGGTTTTTTTTTTTTTAACCTAGTATGTGCAGACCACAGATTTGTCCCCAGAAAAGAAAAAAAATATATTTTTCAATTTCAGAGAAGACGTTCAGTAAGTTTTCATTATATAGATGGCCAAAAGAAAAGATTCTCCCCCGTTGTGCTATAAATAACCAACTCTGTAGTGTTTTGGTCCAAAGTGGCTTAGTTCCTTATCTGTCAATTAGAAAATACCTTTATGACTTCTAAATTCTAGAGATAAAGCTCACACCAGGCAACCTGGCCACTTTGTTTGATAACCTAATGAAAGACATTTAAAGAATGCCACTCTAGAAGAGACAAATGAGAGTGTAAATGTTGGACAGAAAAGCAGAGACCCACATGGAAACAATATCACTAGCCCACTATTTGGGTGGAAACACCTCAGGAAACTTTAGGGACTCACTGGAAATTAAACAAATGGTGCCATCTGTATATTGGGGAGATAGACTTACATGTTCGTCATGTCTAGCTTGAAGATATTCCTTGATTTCTCTTACTATGTTGCCAATATGAATGCCTGAAACTCGGCATGTTTCACAACTATCTTAGTTATTTTTTGGTTGTTGTGATAAATCACTCTGACCAAGAGCAACTTAATGGGGGGGGGGTGTTTAGTATTATTATCATGCTTTTTACTTACACTTCCAGGTTATAATCATCATTGAAAGAAATCAGGGCAGGAACTCAAACCTGGAGGCAGGAACCATGGCTGAACACTGCTGCTAGCCCACTCTCTGGCACACTCTGGGTTTGTTTGTTTGTTTTATAGCCCAGGACAACATTTCTAGGAATCATAGCACTTACAGTGGATTGGGGCCAACCACATTGATGAGCAATCAAGATAATGACCCACAGAGATGCCCATGGGCCTACGTGACCTTGGTAATTCCTCAACCAGGGTTCCTTCTTCATGGGTTATATCAAGTTGATAAATTAAATTTTATCAGCATTTTCTGATATAATTATAGCTCAACTATCACAGTAGAATAAAATAAGTTTGCTAAATGGCCAAATCTCTTCCAAGTTGAGCACTCCAACTTTGTCTTACAGACTTAATATATCAGATGTCTTTCAATAATTAATACATCAGCTTTCTATTTGGGAAAAATAAATGTACTAAAGTATTCCTATAATATATATCATCCTACTCAAAATCATACTAAAAAATCAGCCCTATAAACATAGTACATTCCTCTTTATTATATTTTGAGATAAAAACAATTCCTTAAATATTTGATACTTAAGCACATACAAATACACACATACACACACAATTTGTGAAAGTCTTCTGTTCACAAATGACTGTAATTTCAACTTTAGAACATATAGTTTGTGAATATTTGTTTCCAGATCCGTACAGCCTCTGAGCAAATAAACTTGCTGGCAAATTAATAAAAGAATTTTAGAGAAGGTTACAAAAGTTTAAACATCCGTTTGTCTGTGTTTATCCAACTCTGCAATCTCTCTTGTGGCTATATTAGATTTGTTTGCATTTTTTAAATCTCATTACAAGTTTTTGAAAACAGGAAATTGCTTCTGCTATGAGAGATCAATGTGCTCTTGACTCTTGCATTCAACAATGGCTTATCCATGCCAACTGACAATGGAGATGGGGGGGATAGGAGAATGATTTTGGTTCCCTAACAGGCTTTGCACAAAAGAAAGTTACTCAGCAGTAAAGAGCAAAGTAATTATGCATTTTGAAAGTTAATGGTGCTTATCCAGTTCCCAAAGAGGCATAACCCTCAGGTTCACGCCTACTTTGATTGAAGAAGGGAAAGGATTAACGAGGTCTCACAATATCAAAATTAATGTATTTAACTTAGTGAAAAATTATACTATACCTTGTAGTCAGAAATACTGAAAGAAATAAAACCAAAGCCTCTTAAAAATTTGGCCTAAAATATAGACTAAATCGGGTGAAACTGAAAATAGTTCCAGAAATTGAAGCCAAGAACACATCATTTTATGTCAGGTTAGTCAGGAGCAGCATGCCACGAAACGGATGAAGTCTTACTTCTCACTGAGCACCACTATGACCTCTGCTAACACAGATTCATGGTGTGAACAAAATGCATGAGGCCACTTCTGTCCCTATCAAGTTGTCTAGATTAGTATCTGTATTTCACCTTTTCCTCCCTTTGGACAATTTTATAAATTTCCAGGATTCAATGTTAAAAGTCAAAGTTCTCTTTAAGACTGCCTACCACATTCTTCCTAAGAATCCCACATGCAGTCTGGATGACGTATGTTTAAATTCTAACAAAGCACGTGCCTGCCTTCCAATAAGGATTATCTTGTATTTTTAGCTTGATGATCATCACAGCTTTTCATAAAGCAAATTATATTGAAATCCCTTATCTAATATGCACCTTAGAAATAAAAACCTCAATAATTGCTAGTATAGTACAGATGCTGCAGAGTCTGTTCCCCGCCCCAGACAACTACGTGCAGACGCTGCCCTGCATACCACCTGTGTTTTCAATGGTATTCAGTTCAAACATAAAATTTCCAAAAAGTCCAATAGGTTCTTCTTGTTATGATTATACCACCCTCCTGTCAAAGTTGTCTTGAAAAATCTCATATTTTATCCTTAAGTTATTCAATCCCTATGATCCTTCAGTGACTCCTTTCACCATCAACATAAGATCACAAACAAATAGAATGACCATGGTGTGTTTTGGTGAATCGAGTCTCATTTGAAGCTGCTCCTCTCTCAGATTTCTCCTTTAGTCCTACTTCTCAGCTTGCAAAAAGACGCGTAAAAAATTCTTTTTATAATTGCATTCTAATACTTCAAGGTACTTACTCATCATGACCTCAACATAAAAGCAAATCTAAAAATATTCTCTGTTTTCTTCTACCACAGAAGACAAAGCAGTAAGGTCTGTTCATCAAGACAAATTATGTCTGGCCTATAAGAGCAGCAATATGAAACCAAGAGAGTGAGAAATTAACTTAGTCATCTGACATTAATTCAGGGTAGAGCCGGGCTCTGAGTTCTAGCTTTGGCATCCTGCACACACATGTACACAAATACTGATTTTTCATAAATTCCCAAATCCCACTTTTAAACTTCCTATTTGGAGAATAATAAGAAAATCCTGAACACATTGTTTTCTAAAGCTTACTAGAGGTATAAAATGAGAGAGATTAAACAAATTTAACGATGTACGTGCATTTTACTCTCAAATTTCTTTCTGAAATTAGCATTTTGTTAAATTCCTAATTGGTTCTTGAAAGTCTGAATTCTCTTGCCTGTAACATGAAGTGTGAAGGATTCCTTCTGTAGGAATAAATGCTGAAATTATCCATTTTTCCTGGTAATTAATGAGGAAGCAATCAGAATGTCATCACTTATACAAATAATTTAAAAAATTAGAGTTATCCACCATCTATAACAATATTTCACCAACATTAGAAAAATAGAGATTATTTTCAAGTCTGAACAGAGTATTTATTTAGATAAATCAAACTGTGCAAGATATTTTCTCCTACATTAAGGACAGTTGAAATAATAATAATAATAATAATAATAATAATAATAATAATAATGTGTTTTTCAACACAGTAGAATATAGGATAATAGACATTTGTAATATCTCCAAATATTTTATTTGTCAGTAATACCAAATAGCTTATGCACAAAAATAAATCAAAAGAAATTTTAGAAAATTTTTTAGAAGAATAAAAATGAAAATATAGCATGGTAGAATTTGCAAATACAAGAAAAGCAATTCACAGAGGCAATGGACATTATTCACTCATCTTGTTAAAACAGACAAAAAGCTCAGTTGATGAAAGTCAAGACAAGATGGGAAATTTAACCAACATGAAAAAGCAAAGCAAATTCAGGAAGTTATAAAAGGCAAAGAGAACAAATCCACAAGCATATGGAGGAAATTAAGGAAATAAAATAACACTGTGGGCAACTGAGAAAACCGAGAGGACCAAAATCTTAGTGAAACCAAATGGCTCATTGAAAGAGCAACAAAGTGAGCAAATAGCTCAACTGAAAAAAAAGATAAGGTACAGATTGAATTAAAGAAAGAAACTGAGACAGAGGGTTGTAGTCTACAGCCACTTAAGAGTTAACTAGAGAGTAACGGCATAATTTTATGCCAATGACATCAATGACTTCAGACTAAAAATGGTACATTCCTTCCAAGTAATTTCAGTCAAGGAATTACATTCATGATTTAAAAAAAAAATCTTCACACAAATGTGGTAATAATACTATTGCGTCACAGACTTTCTAATCTACGTATCTTCAAGCTGGAAATAAAATGGAATCTCAAAAAGTCATCACAGGACGTTGCTCTTTTCATACTATCTAGGAAATGCAGCCACCCTAGGTTTCCATCAACTGAGAAATGGATAGTGGAAATATGGTATATATTCACTAGGATTGTATTCAGCCATAAATTACAAGATTTACAGGAAAACAAATGGCACTGGAAAACGCTACAGTAAGAAGTAACCCAGGATCAGAACAGCAAATAGAGTACGATCTCTACCATATGCGTGCGTATTCTAGCCTCAGCTGGGAGTAAATACGGGTAAAGGCCAGGGAACTGGAAAGGGGACTGGGAGATGCTTTAAGGGACAGGGATGATGGAGACAATAGAAAAAAGCAGGAGGGTTGGTAATCATGAGTCTGAAAGGGTATAGCAGAAAAACATGGACAATCAGCCAACATGATGTATGAAAATGTCATGTTGCATTGTAAATTAATTTAAATAATAAAGATAAAATACTTGAAAATTTGACATCAGAAAACCACAGCTGGACACAATGCAAATATGAATGGACCATGATGAGCCCAGCTTCAGTGGATGCATCTACATCACAGCTCCTTCATCTCCATCTCAGGAAACATCAGGAAAAATTGTATGAGCTGTAATCCTAGGAAGTCTGTTATGAAACAGTCTTTCCTAGAAATGGCTGTGCAAACAACACTGGAACAGTAGTAATGTCATTGGACATATTAATGTGGGAGAAGAAAAATTACTCAGGGTCCCAACCCAAAGCAAAGAACTACAGGCAACTAGCAAAAATGACTGTTGAGAGAAGGAGAGTTAGTCTCTCCCAGGGATGAGTCCCTTATTTTCTAAGGCAGACTAGTCAGCCCTGAAACCTTACACTCACAATCAGCAAAACCTGACTCAGCAGGTTGTATGAAATATTTGTGCATACACCATGTCTGTGTGTGTGTATCTGAGTGTATAAAAATAACAACTGAAGAAAAGAGACTATCAATTTGAAAATGAGAGGAGAACATGGGAAAAGTTAGTTAAAAGGGTGGTATCCAGAAGTGGGCAGGAGAAAAAGGAAAGAGAAAAGTGATATAATTTTATTTTAATTAAAAATATTTTTACAAAAACCAGCATTTGTTTTTTACTTCATTATAAAATATAGGGTCAACATGACAGTAATGCAGAACTCCTTACTCTAATAAGCAAATCAAACATATTGTAAGAAAGGAAAACTGTTTAAGAAGGCAGGAACAAAGAAAAAAAAAAAAACAGTGACTGCCCTCACCTTCACTTAGTGTAGAACTGAAAACATATCAGAAAAAATAAAAGAACAATCTACTGGCACATACAGGAACATCAAAAGCACATGTTAACTAACAGAAGCCAAGAACAAAAGATTGCATATGTGTGCTGCTATTTATATCTGTCATTTTAAGAGCTGTAAATTTCTAACAGTCAGGGAAACGATCGCGAGGGAGATGGAATGAGAATGCAGCACTATTGTTAAAAGTTACGTGAAGATACCAGAATGGACTGAGTGCTTGCACTAACACCAACAGACACACAAATGCAAATGGAGAGTCTCGTGCTAAGTCTACACAATCGCAATGAAAATTCAAGTAAAAAAAAAAATCAATGCCTAACTAAAGATTTCTCTCTGAAATCAAAAGATCTCCCTCTCCCTGAATCAATATAATGAGAAAGTATCCTCTGCTTCAAACTTTAAGAAAAAAAAAAAAAAAAAAACAGCAACCAGAATAACTTGACATTCATCAGTCAGCCTTACTTCTATTGTTTTGTTTCCACATTCCCATCTGAACACTTAAAACTTACTGTGTGTCACTAACCACTGGGACATCTCACTTGATTTAAAGTATGGAGTTGTCTCAATTTGTGAACCAAAGGCAATGAAGTGACCAAGACATAATTCAGCAGGTCGAGGCGATTCCAACAGAAGCCTGAAACCTGAGTTCAATCCTGAGATCCCACAAGGCAGCAGAAGAGAATTGACCCCTGACATTTGTCTTCTGTCCTCTGTAAGCATGCTAGGTCATGAAAGCTCCTACGCGCGCACACACACACACACACACACACACACACACATTTATAAGTAAATAAAAGCAGTTAGCTTTATAAATAAATTTGTATTTGATTTTGTCTTTATATTAACAAGACTATGAAAGACTACAAAAACATGTCTGACGTAATGAAAATGTTCCATGCCATAACTTTGGTAAGAGTTATAGCACTATAGATACATTAGTTAAAATATATTTAATTGTACACTTAAACCTTATAAATCATACATAAATCATGTATCAAAATATTACTTTTTTTAAAGGTAATTAGTTGGATTCATTTACTAAATGGCAACTTCCATGGAGCAGTGACAACATAATACTGTGGGGGAGGTACCCAGACCCCAGAGTCTGCTTCATTTATTTCAGACAATTTGGATCTAAAATATTGTGTATATATATATATATATATATATATATATATATATATATGTATATATATTATACATGAAAGAACTACATAGCTTCTTATATTAGTGAAAGCATTCTTATGTTTAATAAAAATTAAAGAGGTAGTCATCAAGAAAATAATTCTAGATGCCAATGTTCAGGAAATTTCACTGACAGACTTTATCAAATGTTGCATAGCTCTACTACCTTTTAACATGGGAATGTCTACTGGGCAGATAAGCCTATAAGATAATCTCTTACACAGGTTGTGTATGTGCTGTGAAAAGGGAACCTCTGAAATAGACTGTTTCATATTCCTTCTGATGAGGTTATATGTATGCCCAAGACTGTGGTGAAGTATTTTATTGGTTGCTACAGTGAAGTGCAATAGATCCCAACTTATCTTTCTTCTGACCTTAAGTATAAATGAAAGACAATAAATTTATTTCAAGGCTTCACAGAGAATAAGCAAGGCCAAATGGAATAGAAGTTTAAAGCCTCTTCCAATTCACATTCAGAACCAAGGCAAAGTAAGAAAAGAAAGGAATTAGAATTTTCCTTCCTGTTTTTAAATTACATTTATTAGTAGTGGCCATTTATATTTTTATCATGTTTTGTTTTGGGTTTTGAGGAAAATAAAAAGAGAAGGGTCAGCATTGACAATAGAGATCCATCCTTTATCATGAATGTATGAAAGCTTCTAAGGACAGAAGACAAATGTCAGGGGTCAATTCTCTTCTGCTGCCTTGTGGGATCTCAGGATTGAACTCAGGTTTCAGGCTTCTGTTGGAATCACCTCGACCTGCTGAATTATGTCTTGGTCACTTCATTGCCTTTGGTTCACAAATTGAGACAACTCCATTCGAAATTTCGAGCTTGGAATAAGGCATGTGTCAACAGAGGTTACATAAATGACACAAACAGAGCTTCAGAATTGAGCTGAAGAGCGGTACAATGTACCTATAACAAAGTCTAGGCCACAAACACTGCCAAGCAGTGGACTGCCATGTCTATTTACAGACCAAACTTAGAAACTTCTCTCTAGTTTCCTCTCAGTGAAATCTGAATCCCCAAACTGCAGGGTTCAGAGTGTTACATTTATTTCTTCAGTGTGTAGTGACTACTCATGTAGATCCTTCCTAAGAAAGCCTGGAAACATGACTGTTGCAAATCCTCTTACTGCAGATTGGCACTCTACTTTAAAAACATAGGGTGATGAAACACGATTAAAAGGACTGTTAAAATAAAACATCCTGGATTCTAATTGCTGTAATCAGCAAAGTAAACGCGAGGCAGCCAAGCAAGAAAGCAAAATCATCTCTCTGCCTATCATCACAGGTTCTGGTCCACCCAACTCTCTAAAACACACACCACCATTTGAACAGTGCATACATAGCAAGTGACTAAAGAGACGTCTAAACCATTCTAGAGTTACATGAGGGCAAAGTTGTATTGAAATAGAGTCTGTCTGCAGAAATGGAATGCAAATAACGGCAGTGATCTTAAAACTTACTTTGTGTACTGTTATTTATTTTCAAGTTTTCTTATTTGATTCATTTAATCTCTGCATCTCAAGGTAACTGAGTCTTTCAAATCTTCTTTGTAGTGTGACAAAAAAAAAGGTAACAGATTTTGTCAGTTCTTGTACTTTTTTAAGTGGAGGGTGTGTTACCTCTGCCATAATAATGTAACCTCCATAATTTGCTTTAGAAAATGGTTTTCTTTAATTTTTGATGTCATTGCAAATTTAAATGCATCATTTTATTTCATGCATTTAATAATATCCTAATGTAGTAAAATAAGTTTTACTTAAAGTTTTTGCCCTTTCATCCCAAATAGTTTTATGTATTTTCTAGAAAGTGTGAAATACATAAGAAATATTAAAAGTGTGAAATGATGGTAAATCATTTCTGTCCCTTCATTTTATTGTTCCTTCCTCCACCGCTGTGTAGTGGTATCAATATGTGACATAATAGTGACCTTTCTCCTCTCTGTGGCTTGCATAGCTTCTCTTCTGTACTTGTCTTTCATATGTATGTCTAAATAAATCTTGAAAGACTCCATAATACTCTCATGAACAATGTCTTGCAGGAGATACCACTTTTGTGGTAGTTCAAGGCTAATGAATCCTGGCTTCAGATTTCTCAGATTTCTCCCCCACACATACAACAGTAGGATATGCCAGTGTTAATCCTGAATTGCATCTTTACTAAAAGTAGGACACTTGCAGGCAAAACAGGCCAATGGAGGCACAACCACAGCCATTTGCTCTCATCACTTTTAGAGCCAAATTTCCACAACACTCTCACTTGCTTTGATGCTTCTACTCATTGAAGTCTATGAGTTTAAATTTCCAGGTAGATAAGCAGTCATGTGGTACACACAATGGAGGATAGTCACCTACACATAGAAATGGTAAATCCTAATATTCAGATACATATACACATACATTCATAATTAATAACACATGTTACAGTAAAGAATGAAATCTACCTCTGGGTGGAAACATCCCATTGTCTCCTCCCTTAAGAGTTAATCTAGTTGGGTCTGTCAGTCATCTGGTAAGAGATAACCACTCAGAAGTTGGCACCACCTTAAGCCAAGGTAAATATATGGGAGGAATAATTATCTCTATACTAAGATAACTGACATTTCTTTCCCAGAATTCTTTGCCCAGTTTAATCTCTTATAGGGCTATGGTCATATAGAATTGACCTTCTTTTCTGAATAATTCACAAATTCTCTTTTCCTTCTTTACTGTATCTTAAGCATACTTTCCCCAACAATCTGGGGCTCCATTCCTTCTTTAAAACTTCGCTGCAAGCCTGTGGTTGCTGGTCCACTGTGGAGACCCACAGAGGTTTTCTAATGAGAGCTGACCTTGCTTTACCCAGCAGGTAAAGTGAGGGGAGTGACAGGACCACAGGCGTGGTTACCAGGTGTTTAGAAGAGTCTGCACATGGCTGTGCAGTATGCTTTGATCTAGCAAGGGGGAGGTCTTTTGCCCCACCCCTTAGCATTGTTATAAAACACCCTTGAAGAGGCAGAAGGGGCTGGTGGATTTTGATCCAGGTCCTCCCGAAGCTATCTTGTGTTTCTGTCTGTCTCCTTTCTGCTATCTTTCTATCTACAAGTTTCTTATTTCTCTCTCCTCCTCATAGGAACCCTTTGAGGTGGGAGCTGGCCTCCCACAGTCCACCATGGGGCTGATCTTCATGTTGGCTTTACTCTTCCTATCTTCTTCCTGTGAGTGGCAGTCAAGATTTCCACTTACCTGACCTGGGTTTATTTCTTTTAAATTCTAATAAAATTGCCATCAAGTTTCCTTGAATCTATTCTTAAAATCCTTCCACCTATTAGACTAACAACCCCAAGAGAAGGTATTGTATTTTCCTGCTAACATGTGGCAACTCCACCAAGATGCCCCCAAAATTTCCAATTAAAATTTGACCCAGCTCTCCTGTCAACATTTACCTCATTATCATTATCATGGAAAGAATGAACACTTCCTACATCATAACCCCAGTATGGTAGTTTGAATGTAATTGGCCCCCATAAGCTCATAGGGAGTGGCATTAACAGGAGGTGTGGCTTTGTTGGAGTGGGTGTGGCATTGTTGGAGGAAATGCGTTGGAAGAGTGTCACCGTGGAGGAGGGGTTTGAGGTCTCATATGTTCAAGATACCACCCAGTGTCTTAGTCTGCTTGCTGTTACCTGAAAGATGTAAAACTCTCAGCTACCTCTCCGACATCATGTCTGCCTGCACACCACCATGTCCCATCATGATGACAATGGACTGAACCTCTGAAACTGTAAGCCACCACCTCAATAAATATTCCTTTATAAGAGTTACTTTGGCTGGGCGGTGGTGGCACACGCCTTTAATCCCAGCACTTGGGAGGCAGAGGCAGGCGGATCTCTGTGAGTTCGAGGCCAGCCTGGACTGGAGTGAGTTCCAGGAAAGGCACAAAGCTACACAGAGAAACCCTGTCTCGAAAAACCAAAAAAAAAAAAAAAGAGTTACCTTGATCATGGTGTTTCTTTACAGAAATCGAAACCCTAACTAAGACACCTGACTACAGGCCAGAGTTGATTTGGAAAGTTTACACAACATGAAGAAGAGGCAAATTCTCAGTTCCTCCCTTGGCAATTTCAAAACCAGCATCTTTCCAATATCTGAGTTTGTAACTGGAAACTCAGGGATTCCCAGGCATATTTTCTAGGTTCCCAACAACAGTCATTCATTCAGTCTTCCTTCTGGAATGCTTTCTTAGACTGCTAAAGCTGATGGGTCAAATTTATCTCCTTCATATTTCCTTTCAGTTTGGGTTCTAAGTGACCTTTGGACTCTGCCAATCAAACATACTTGAAGAAGACAAGAATTCAGAAATGAATTTTGGAGAAGGAAGATGGTAGTTTTACTAGTGGAGAAGGAAGATGGCAGTTTCACCAGTGCAAACTGGGGGAGATGGAGGCTCTTTGACCAGCTTTGATACACTGGCCTCTCACTTTGATGGCATTTTTAAATTCAAGGCAGAGACAGCACTTTTCTTGGTAGCACAGTTCTGAAATGTAACGTTGAAAACCACTCTTGGAAACTAAGCCCAGGTTCTAACTTTTCATTTCCCTAGTAAATCATAAATTACTTAATAAACTAATGAATTTCTTTCTCATGGAACTAGCTAAGGGGATTGTTTTCTAAAATCATACTTGGGGCAAAATTGATCTGTAGTGAGAGAGGAGTAAAGAGAAAAAGCTGAAAGAAGACCAATGCTTTCCTGGTGTCCTGGATCCAGCGCGTCCTGTACCAAGAAGCTAACCCATTTTCTTTGTTTGGTTGGCTGTTTCTTCATAAACTGTGCCAGCCAACCAACTTTACTTGCTGCTTTTAAATTAGTTTTAGTTTGGTTTCTATCAATTTGACTTATAATAATAATAACTTATTATGAATAATTAAAAGTGATACTGATAAAATGCCCATCTAATTATTCAATTATACATTCTAATATGTATTTATCAATGAGCACTTTAAATATTTGCATTAAAAATTCCATCTCTTTAAGAAAATGCAATTTGCCGGGCGGTGGTGGCGCATGCCTTTAATCCCAGCACTCGGGAGGCAGAGCCAGGCGGATCTCTGTGAGTTCAAGGCCAGCCTGGGCTACCAAGTGAGTTCCAGGAAAGGCGCAAAGCTACACAGAGAACCCCTGTCTCGAAAAACCAAAAAAAAAAAAAAAAAAAAAA
>CABHPP010058684.1:3649-15567 GCA_902168425.1 Peromyscus attwateri
GCAGATGAGGAGTGTTGGGGTCCCTGGAGAAGCTGTGCAGATGAGGAATGTTGGGTCCCTGGAGAAGCTGTGCAGATGAGGAGTGTTGGGGTCCCTGGAGAAGCTGTGCAGATGAGGAATGTTGGGTCCCTGGAGAAGCTGTGCAGATGAGGAGTGTTGGGGTCCCAGAGGAGGCAAACCTGTGAACAATCACCCAGTCACACACCCAGCCACTTGGTGGCTAGGATGCTCATTTCTTTCTGTCTGCTGTCCCACAATATGCCTAAGCCTCCCTTACCCTGCAGATCACAAAGGGATAAACTCTGTTGTCTGTGGCACACAGTTAGATCCCTTCCTGGGGGCAGGTGGTGGATGAGATACCAGTAACTCACGGGGGTGGGGGGATTTAGACAAGTCAGGATTTAAAATGTGTCTGACCATTCACGTCCAACCACTTCAGTGGTCTTTTTCGGTCCCCAGGATGGGGCTGCTTCATCCACTGAGTCTCTCTGACTCCTGTCGAGAGGCTGTGGGAAGGAAATGGTGAGGGAGGAAAGAGAACCACAAAGGAGATGCTGCGCTGGCTCTTCCTTGGAGGCGGGAGTCCGGAAGTGCTCTGAATAAGCAAGGAGTACATTACCTAGAAACCTGGTGTGTGGAGCACTGGCGTGGAGATGCAGCCTGTGGGCACAGTTGGGGTGGGCTGGGCGATACTGGAGTGCTGAGGGACGCTGTTGACACAGCTTCATTGGCTTGCAACTGGTGTGGAGGTGGCTGCTGAGCCTGGGGTGTGTGTCACAGCTGGGGAGGGAGAGCCAAAGGCAGTCACCTCATCCCCATGGCCTGGCAGGTTCTGCCTTAGTATTCAGGAACTTGGTTCTGGAACTCAGGTCCTGGGAACTAGTTGCCCCTTGGTGTCTGGTCTTCTCTGATCCCAGTTACCTTGGAGACACTGCAGATCTTAGTCCTTCCAGTGAGCTGCATTCTCACTCATCTATTCTTTTAAGAAGTAAAGGAGGCCTGTGGATACTGGGTACTGGGGTGCAATGGGGAGGCACAGTCAGCCCCAGAGGACCACAGTGGTAGGATGCCATTTTAGGGGTAGGCCCAGCATGTTCAGGGGAGCTCGGAGATCCCTGGGATCTCCCATGCTTTATGAGTGAAGAGAGTGAGTTCCAATGTCCTGTAGGAAGTTGAGAGTAAAACTGGACCCAGGACTATTGTCTTCTGCCCCAGCCCAGTGCCTTGCTTCTGTGTTGTTACCCTCTGTGCCTGGGTGGAAAGGGATTGTTTTCTGTGGTTTTTTACCCTCTTGTGGCTTTCTGGGCTATGAAGAAGATGAAAGGGACAGATAGAAAATAATAGTCACACGCAATGGTGTATGACATAATTAGAAAATTTAATATTTAGACAGTGAGTAGGTTGGCCCGTTTATGAATGGGCCTTGAAGACTTCAAATGAGCCCCTGTTCTGTCTGGTGGTGCCATATGTCACATTTTGGGCACACACAAGAGAAAGACAGGAATCAGTGTCTGAGTGTGGGAGAATGGCTTGGGGGTGGCTCCTCTGCAGAACCACAGAGTTAACCCACCCAAGACACTGAGGATGGGACTGTCTTTATTTGCTGAATGTTTACCCACCCTCCCTTTCTGCGTCATACCTTTGTGGGGCATTGCCTACCTGAGTGCCTCTGGATGCAGGACTGTGTTTTTCATGTTCCCCAGGAAGGCTTGTCTCATGAAACACTCAGAATTGTGCTAGGAATTGTTGTCCCCCCTCAGACTGCATGATACCCAGGTGAGTTGCTGGCACCAGATCAGCAATACTGATCATGAGGACGATGATGACAATGGTGTTGGGAAACTGAGAGCCGTTAAGCTGGGAATGACTGACCGAAGGCACCTGGAGAAGGGAAGGGGAACCCACCTCTGTTCTACCTTCAGAGGGGATGAACTCAAAAGCCCAGATGCAGAGGGACAGATTAAGCCTGTGGCTGACTCATCACTACCGCAGAATCAGCGTCTTTGAAGAGGAACTTGGTTGAAGGCCCTTTTAGTTAGTCAGCTCTCTTGATGTGCAATCCATGTGCAGTTGATTGACATGCAGCTCCAGGCTGTGAAACAGACCTGTCACTGGACTCAGAGGAAGGAAACATGTCCACTGAGCAGACCAGGCTACATCTGAGCCACTTGGACACTGGTCTCTTCCCTTCATGGAAAAGGGTAAAGGGGCAGGTGGCCTGTGGGCAAGACTCCAGGGATCTCGGTGGGATTCCTGCCCGTGCATACTCTGGATGTGTTCCACCAGGCCGACAAGAGACAAATTTCCCTTAAAGGAAACAGCTGAGAGCGTCTCTCCTTCACCCTGAGCACTGCCTTGTTAAGCAAGAGTTGGGCAACCTCGAGTGAGCTCGGAGACTCATGAAAAATGACGACAGGATTGGGAAATAGCATGAAGAAGGGGGAAGGCGGTGGTGACAGGGCCCGATGGGTTGCTTTGTTGTTGCTATGGCAACCAACCTGGGACTTCCTTAAGGAAGGAGTCATTGAACTTCAAATGGGCTTCTATATTCTAGTACTAAATGGGGGAAAGACTGTCTCTCCAGAGAGGTTGTGGAGATTTCTGGGATGACTGAGAGGATATGACTCTGCGATGGAGGGGGAGTTCTGTTTTTGTTGCACTTCCTGTTTCCACAAGATAAACACCTCTGTTCTCCTGACAACACTGTGAAAGCATCCTGGTATTTACTGAATGTCCCCTTGAAGATGCAAATGCTCCCTTTGCCTCTCTGAAGTTGAACCTACCATTGTTCACACACTTACACACTTTTCACCCCCTTGCCTCTTGGTCTATGTGGTATGGTGGAGGTGGTGGTGGTGGCAGCAGTGGTGTGTGTGTGTGTGTGTGTGTGTGTGTTTATGTCCATAATTCTGGATTTCACAGGTTAGAATTTTTTCAAAGATAGGTACAAGAGTCCATTGAGGTCGATGTTCAGCATTTAGTAATGTGCCGATCTCGTTTTAGATTGTACTTCGATGCCCAGAGCCTTGCTGGGCTGCGGGCAGTCTTAGACTGTGTTTGTGAGTGACTGACTACAGGACCGCTAAGCATCCCAAGCTGCCGAAAAGCAAGCAATGAGGTTTTAGAGAGATTTTTGGAAGCAAAACAACGCGGCACCCGAAGCGGATAGCAGACACGTTTTATTCCTTATCTCCAAAGGATAAAGAAACTTCAGAGCAGGGGAACATGATTTCAGAGGCACAAAGGAACTCTTGGAAAATAATGGACAGGAAAATAAAGCTTGGCTAGAGTCCAGAGCTGAGGGAAGAGAGAATGGTAACAGAGCTGGCCTGGGAAAAAACCTCCCATTCACCCTCCTCCTCCCAGTGCAGGCTGGGATTACCAAGCTGTAGAGTAAGCATCGCTTAGCCTTTGCCCTCAGTGTGGGTGTATCTGTCACCAGCTGACATCACCACCCAGCATCGCCTTCTCAGGTGAGGATCACCTTCTCAGGTGAGGAGCCTGCTCCCTCACCTCATGTCTTAATATCCTAGGACAGCTGTATTTCCACCAGAGGGCAAGCAAGGCGCAGGCGGCTGGAGGGGAAAGGCACTGGCCAGGTCCTCCCCATGGTCAGAGGGGGGCGGGGGTGACAGAGGGAGCCCTGAGTGTGGTGAGAACAAGCCTCTCTGTGGAGGAAAATTCCAGCATAGAGTCCTCAGCAATCAGCCCTGCCCTGCCTACGCACTTTCTGAGGCTTGGTTTTTCACGCTCATCTTTAAGATGGAATTGAGCCCAAGATCAAGGTACAGAAATCAGTATTTTTTTCCCATGGACTACTTTGGAGAAAAACAAGATGTGAGAACAGTTGTATCTCATGACAGACATGATGACTTACCTAGGGATGCACAACAGCCATCGATGTGCAAATCTAATTAATCTTATCAATAAAAACCAGGAATCAGATATGGGGTAAAACCCTGAAAGATCAGAGAAGCAGGGGAGCAGCCACCGGTGACTTCCTACCTCTTCCATTCCTCTGTCCAAAAGGGATAGATCCTCTCTCCACCCAACCTTCTCACTTCCTGTCTCCTCTCTGTACAGACCTCCAGGCCTCTCTGGTTAACTAGTGGCTAGCTCCGCCCTCTGACTCCAAGCAAGCTTTATTTGTCAGAACACAAACAGAATCTCACACAACAAGCAATGTCAGCGAAAACAACCTGAGAGCTCTGTAAGTAAACAAGGAGGACTTGAGGATGTACGGGAAGCTCTGGATCCACAGAACCAAGAAGAAACAGGAGCGACTTGGGCAGATCTCAGAAGTGGTGATCCCTTGAAACAGGGAGGAGGCGCCTTCTGCTCTTGGAGCAGGAAAGTACAAGAGGCCAAGTAGCAGGCACCCCAACTCCCACTCCTGAGAATTAACTGCCACTCATTGTGACCTACTTGCCTTTTTCCTGTTTTCCCTTGCTTTTTGAACCACCTACAAGCAGAGTAAACACATTGTACTTTAAAACAACCCACAGTTACCAAAATGGGCCCCTGCTGGTGCTGCTGTCTCCCAAGGTCAGGAGACATGGAAAGGGCGTGTGTGTGTGTGTGTGTGTGTGTGTGTGTGTGCGCGCGCAGCCCAGAAGACTCCAAGGCTGAGTTACCAGTGAGGGGAAGGCTGTCAGGTGTGATTGTTGGTCTTGGTTGGCAGCTTGACTGGATTGGTAAAACATACCTATCCTGTGCCTGTGAGTGCGTTTATAGAAAAGAGGGGCTCGTGAGACAGTAAGGGGCGCGGGGGGAAGACTCCCTCTGAATGGGGGCAGCAACAGTTGTTAGTTTTCTGACCCGCCCCTTGGAAACCTGCCTCTTGGAGACCCGCCCAGCATCTTGAAAAGTAAAGTCTCCTTTAAAAAATAGAATTGCCCCGCCCCCTCTCCATTCCCACGAGGTGTGCACCCTCCACCCCCTCACCCCCACTTTCTTTCTGTCTCCCTCTTTCCCTGTCTTTCTCTTCATCTCTCTGTTATAATAAACCTATTTCCACATGGATGCAGTACCTGGCTGTGAGTGACTGACTGTTCACACTCTGCTGCCCGCTGCTGCATCTGCCTGGCATGTTTCCCTGCACGAGTGGCCCAGCCAGCTGAGGTCCCCCCCCCCCCAACACACACAATATCCTAACACCAATAGCCTGGCAGATGATGGTGGAAGAAGATGATGCTTGCAAGCCACCTAGCTTTCTGAATGACTACTCTGTGGCTACTGTCATCAGATACCAGTGTCTTCAGCCTTTCGATGTAGCCCCAATACTAGCTACTCTCCAGGGAGTCTCAGGGTATTCAGTGCCAGATTGGAGCCGCTGAGGGTCTGAATTCTTGCATCAGGAGGCCCTGTGGTGTACAGAAAGCCATTGTCAACTCACCCAAGCCCTGAGGTGTAAACGGATCTAATATCCCCCTTTTGGATTATGCACATTTCCCATGGATTCTGTTCCTCTAGCAAACCTTGACTGATGCAGCATGAAAGGGTCTTAGGTTTGGTCCTGACTCACTGTCTACCCTTTTGGTAGAATCCCGGAGCAGCAGCCCAACAAAAGCACCCTTGTCACGCCTGTCTGCCATGCAGCACACAGGACATTCCCTTCCGATGGACAGATACATTGTCAATATAAGGATGTTACGTGCAACACTTGAGGCACAGTGAATGCTTTTGCTGTTTATCTGAAACTCAAACTTAGTTGGCCGTCCTCTCCTTTGCCTGAACACCCCTTTTCCCAGCTGACAGAGGTGGTGAAGCTTGCTCTAAACATCAACCTACCAGGTCTCTAGTTGGCTTCTTTTCAATGGAGCACTCATGTGGCCCTCACTCAAGGCCGTGGGGGGAGGCCTGTTGGTAACCTCCTCTTCTGGGACTCTTAACATACTGTCTGTGTGGCATGGTGGAAATTTCTCTGCCGGCTTTGGATTTTGTCCGACATGGCAGTCCCAAGCTCTGTTTTCTCCGTATCTGGACCTTTGACCCCAGACAACCATGATAAGTGGAGAAGGAGATTCACTGACCCTCGGAGTCTTCTGTGTAAGCCTTTCAGCTGCAGGGCCCTTGGGACACAGCCTGCTTGGGGATCTAGGGAGAGGGTCCCTCCTGTAGCTTTAAATCAGCCCTCCCTTAGTTAAACGGTTGTAGTCTTTGGGTAGAAGTTTCTCTTGCTGTGCATTCTTTTTCTCATTCTTAAAGTTCTTGTGAAATGTTGGACCAGAGGGACTTTAGAATAGGCTTGGGTAAACATGGTCTGAAATCTGGAGTCTGTTTTTGCTTAAAAGTCAAAGTTGCAGCCTTTAAGTCATCACAAACCCGAGAGTCACCTGTCAGCTTGGAACATCTTTGAATGTCGTCTCTGCTAACAGCGCTTCAAGTGAAATCTGTAGCCAACACTGTTTTGAGATTTGATTGAGTTATTATTGTGCCGAATTGCTGACAGTGTCCCCCTTTTTCTGGGTTACTGGGGTAGAAGGTATAAGTGTGTAAATTTGTTCCCTGACGTGGCTTCCTGTCACTGTTATTATCGATTGCCAGCCAACCTGAGAGTACCTAGAACATTGAGAAGACAAGCCTTTGAGCACGTCTGTGAGGGGTTAACTGTGGGACGGGGAGGCCCACTTGAAGGTGGTACCATTCCATAGGCCGGGACCCTGGCTGAACAAGAACGAGGAAGTGAGATGGGTGAGAGCCTCATTTCCCTCCACTTCCACACTGTGAGCGCAGAGTGACCAGATGCTCGCGCCTCCGTCTCCATGTCTTCCCCAGCTGTCGCCACACTTCTCTGTCAGGACGGACATGGCAAGTCAGAGCCAGTGTTTCCGTCCTTAAGTTGCTTCTTGTCATCTGTTGGCTCAAAGCAACAAGACGACAAAGACACAGCCGCTGAGTTTAAAGAGAGGTTCTTCCTCTGAACCATCTGTCTCTGGGTTGAGTGAGATCCACTCAGCAGTTAGTGCTCTGAGGCCTCAAGTCCACACGCCGAGGATGGGGTTCTTTCGTACTGCACCAGTTAGTTTGATGGATACATCTCAAAGCAGCTCTTTCAAGACAAAGGTCTCAATAACCATAGAGCCAAGACACTCTGGCCTCTTCCCAACTGCCTCTGCCCTGGAGGACCAGTGCCCTGAGGTGGGGAGTTTCCAAGGGAGCCCCAGACACTGCAGAGACCAAACCACCTAAAGGTGGAGTTAAAAAGAAGAAAATAAACTGCACTGAACTAGTTTTTGGTATATAGTTTTCCTTTCTGTCCTGATGTACACTGAAGAAAAACATAAAGTGTGGAGGGCTAAGTTAATGGTGTCCATGTCCCTAGAGAATTCCTACAGCATCAAATGAAGTTGTCTGAGAAGTTTAGGAAGAGAGCATGGGACCAGCAAAGGGAAGAGCCTGGCTGCCCAAAGACAATGAAAAACATGTGGGATGTGGAAGATCCCACATGAACCAATGCAGAGCAAGAAAGTTAACATTGTATTTCTGCTCAGTGTAGCAGAACATTTTGAAACAAAAAAGACCAGAGAAGACTACAGAGACAGGCTCTGTCTGTCAGGGGTGTGTCTCAGAGCATCCAGGGTCATCGAAAGGGAAGGGCAAGATAGTTGCCTGTCAGACGGGGACCTGTTGAAGACAGCCTGGAAGAGCAGGACAGCTAGGCTTCTCAGGGAGGACTCCCCATTTCAGAGACCAGTTTCCATTCCTCCAGGGCATACGATGAACCATTCTTAGATTAAGTCAGACTCATATAGGTGCAAGCCACATGGTGTGACAATGGCTGCCGATGTTCTGAAGTTGGACACTGGAGAGAAGGATAAACAGAGAAATAACGAAGGCACATGATCTTCTCAGCCCCAACTAGAGAGGACAGGAGGAAGGCCAATGCAGGAGAAGCCCCTGAGCACCGGGCTCTGCAGCCAGGGGGTCTGGGATCAGGGACCAGCTCTGGTGGCAGGGACTTCAGTGCCTGTAGCTCTTCCTGCTGGAGGAGGTGCTGGTGTACTTGATGGTGGAAGAGCTGCCACCAGAGGAGCTGAGGCCACCGCTGATGCCTCTGCCACTGCCAGAACTGAAGCCACCTCCAAGGCCATGGCTGGTGCTGTAGGAGTAGCTGCTGCCTCCTCCCAGGCCCAGGCTGCTGCTGGCACCACCTGCGCTGCCATAGCCGCTGGACATGGTGGACTGCACCACAGCTGTGGAGGAGGAAGGGTACAAGGGACTCGGTGAGCCACTCTGTCTGGTGAGCCAGGCACAAGGCAGGGCAAGGGGAGGCGGCCAGCAGAGTACTTACAGATGTTGACTGGTCCAACGCCTTCACCATTCAACCTAGAAGAGGAACAGAGCAGGTGAGAACCAGGGAGCCATCACCTCGGTCCCTGTGGGAACCCTCAGTCTGGTGATGGTTCACGGAGAATCCCCGGCAGAGGAGTTCCTGAATGGAGCCATTGCGGCCACAGCTAGTGCTCCCTCGTCTGTGCTCAGTGCCTGCATCATGGAGGTGTCCTCAGGGGCCGAGGAGGGGTGAATACTCACCTGCTGTGTTGTGTAGTCCTCAGATATGTCTTTCCTGATGGTGTACAGGTCATCCCTGTGTCTGTTTTCTGTGACCTGCAGAGGTTCATGCTGTGGTCCACAAGGAGAGAAAGAATAGGTGGATTTTACCTGTGGACATTTTTTTCTTCTGAATCCAGCATATGCCGACCTATGGCTCCTCCTTGAGACTTAGGCAGTTTGGTGTTTTGGATTCTTAACATTCTTAATTAGGAGATAACAGATCGGGCAACTCTCTTAGAAAGTGTGTGTATTGTATCCTGGAAGTCAGTGCTGAGTGAACCTGAAGGTCTGCACTGGTCCTCCGTGTGTACATTATGGCTTTCAGTTTAGTGTTTTGATGGGCTTCCTGAGTGTGTGAATGAGTGTGTTTCTGATTCTTGTGCCTTTGCTTGGGGCTCTTTTCCTTCTGTTGGTTTGTATTGCCCAACTCTGATGTGATAATTTTTGTTTTATCATTTTATATTTTGTTATAATAGAACCCTGTTGTTGTTTTTTCTAATGAGAAACAGAAGGGGAGTGAATCTGGAAGGGAGGGGAGTGGGGGAGGGAATGGGGGAGCAGAGGAAGGGGAGTGGGGGAGGGAGAGGGAGGGGAAACTATAATCAGGATATATTATGTGAGAAAAAAATCTCTTCAATAAATGAAAAAATATTTCATTTCTAGGAGACAGAGGGGGGAGAGGAAGAGAGAGAGAGAGAGAGAGAGAGAGAGAGAGAGAGAGAGAGACTTACGCAAGTGTGCCTAGGTTCTCATCTGTTCCACTTTTCCTCCTGCTTCTGGGTTCTTTGCTTCTTAGAGTGGGGTCTAGCTCTGGAGTGCGAGTGCAGGCAATTGCTGTGAGAGCATCCAAGCTTCAGAGCATTCCTGACTCCACCACATCAGAAACCTCCTGCAGTTTAGGAAGGGCCCTCAGCAGCTCTTGGCTCACTGAGCAGCCTGGCCTTTCTCCTCTGAGTGACGTCACTCCATCTTCATATTTACAAAATGAAGGGCACAGCAGTTTGAGCCAGCAGGTGGATGACACTTTCCAATATATTGCAATATAATATATATTGTGTATACAAGGACCTGTCCTTTCTTTCACAAAAGCATGTATTACTAAATAGTTCACTTAAAAACAAAGCAAAACTCTCCTAGAACCCCTGTAACTCATTCTGGTCTTACGTGTTTTGCTTTTTTGTAACAATTTGTGATTTATGCTAAGGATCAGTGCCCACTTCTCAACCTGGTCCCCAGTCATTCTGAGGTGAGGTTTGGGAAGTGGCCCATTCTTCTCTTTGGCCTCTGTCTTTCTATAGTTTCCTGCCACACCCTACATGGTCCTCAGACTCAAGTCAAGCGCCCTTTGTGTCTTTGGGGAGTGCTAATGTACTCCTTGATGGCTTGCTGCTCTGCTCCTGCAGCAGCATCCATTTGATGTCTAGAACCTTGTACCGCTGCTCCGGGAACCGCACCTAGAGGAGAGACACAATGGCCCTGTATAAGACAGAGGCAGGGACACATCTGTGTGCAAGGTCCTCAGTGGGTCTGGCTTCCACAATGCACAGCCTGGCATGTCCTGAGGTGGAGAGATCTGCCATCCAAACTCTTCTTAGTGCCATTCTAATTCTCTAGAGAAATTCCGACAGGCCATGACGGAGCTTCCATCCTCTAGATCTCAACCCCCTAAAACAAGATCATAACTATATGTGGTCATGTGACTGAATTGGGCGATTATGAAATATTGGCAACAGCAAAAGAGTTCCGTATGTGCACTGATTGAAAATGAACTCAAAACTCACATGCATCATGAATCCCAGGTATTTCTGGCAGTGCTCAATGCTCCATTCACTACAGCCTTGGCTCTGGACACACACACACACAGAGTTTGTGCAGTTTCATTGGGAATGCTGCCATACACCAAGCCTGCCTGAAGCAACCTCAGATTCGAGACCGCTGTGTGTTAGGGCTGTCAGTGTCTCACTGTGCCTACAAAGTTTTCCGCTCTTATGAAAATGGTTTAATTATAATTATAGAAGATAAAGGCTTCTAGTGTTTTCCTAGCACCATTCCTCAGCATGTAAGTATCAAATTAGTATATCTTTGGATTATATCGTGAGAATGTCTGATTTTAAAAATTGGTGTTTGAGTCACTGGTTTAAATTCTATGAAGAAAATTCAATTATATTTGACTTGAGATTAGGACAGAATTTCTAACAATTTCTCAAACTCCCTAAACATGCTTCTGCCATTTTATATATAAACATTCAGCCGTGATTTCACTCATGCCAAAATAAAATACATTGAGCTCGGTATGCAAATTTGGTTTGTCTTTAATAAATGGTAAAACAATGTGTGTGCCACAGAATTGTTTAAAAAGTTGTTTTATGACTTAGTATCAAATGTTTGACTTGTGTATCTGTTTATATGTGTATATGCTCAGGGTCATGTAAAACTTTCTTGGATGAAACATGGTCACCAGCAGGAAAAGTTTAAGTCGTGTTAAAGGAGGGAGTTTTCTGTCTTAGCCTTGCTTTCTGATGCCAGCAAAGGCAGAGGGGGGCACCCTGCTTCCTGGCCACCGGTAGATTCCCTCCTTCAGGAACAAGCTGTGTGCTTTCCCACGAAGACTAATGAGCAATTCGCTGGAGAAGCACACACAGGCGTGGGTTAGACTTGAGCTGAACACTGTTGCCAAAGAGGCTGCAGATGTGGAGGTGAAAAGCTGAGTTAGGAGCGTCAGAAAGAGAAGGCTCTGGGAACAAGTGACTGCCCTGCAGGGGCCACACCGGGGAAACACACTACAGCCCTTTCTCCCCACTTCCTTTGAAATAATGCCACCTCTCCTCCCGCTCCTCCTCAAGAGAGAGAGAGAGAGAGAGAGAGAGAGAGAGAGAGAGAGAGAGAGAGAGAGAGAGATGTGTGCCCTTGAAGGCCAGAGATGTCATTCCCTGGAGCTGGAGTTGTGAGCTGCCCAATGTATGAAGAAGGTGTCAGGATTCAAACTTGTGTCCTCTGAAGGAGCAGTAAATGTTCTTAGCTGCTGCACAGTCTCTCTAGCCCCATGTCGGTTCTTCTCAAGGCCAGCTACAAGGTTGAGTTACACCCCAAGGAATCTCCAGGGTTGCCTCTTCTGCGCCTCACCTGTGTCTGTGTCATTGTGGAGAGGACCCTGTTGCTTCTCCTGCAGTCCTCAGTGGGTGGAGGAAGCTGGTACAATGTTTCCTCTCAAAAGCCTTCAATTCTGAGTCTAGACCCCAGAGTCATTTCTAGCAGAAAGAGTAACTATGTTTCATCTCAGATGTTCTATAATTAAAACATGACCTGGAAACCCTTTTTAATAGTCTTCTCTATTTAAAAACATTTATTAAAAAAAAAAAAAA
>CABHPP010058692.1:3092-14535 GCA_902168425.1 Peromyscus attwateri
CACACACACACACACACACACACACACACACACACACACACACACACGGCTCAGCTGCCCAAGCGCCTTCCATTGGCCCTCTTCCCTCTCAAAATGGCATAGGTAGATGGCCTCTTTGACCTGGGGCAGGGAACAGGGGAAACAAGCCTCTCTAGACTGAGAGCAAGCTTGGAGAATCCATCTGCTTGAGGACACTGTGGGGTTCTTTCCAAAAGCCTGGACTCAAGAGGCAACCATTTTATTTAAGTCCAAAAGAGCTGATGACCTCAACTGACATCTAGGAGTGAGACATACAGGCATGTGTATGTGTACATACATGTTATCTGTAACATGTACATTTTGTGCGTTGTAAAAAAAATAACATAAAACATGTTCAAAGAGATATGTGAAAATTATTTATGCCTGTAGTCCCAGGTACTAAGGACACTGAGCTGTATTGAGAGTTTGAGGCCAGCCTGAGAAATTCAGTAAGACCCTATCTAAAATATATATATATTTGCAAAATATATAATATATATATATATATATATGCAATGTTGGTATAGTATCTAATAAATACGGGGCAGAATATAGAGAAGAAATTATAGGGAGGGAAAATGCACACACACCCCCCATGATGGAGTCTGGTTGTAGCTTCTTCCCAGAAAAGAATCAAAGATTCTGGCACAATTAATATTTTCTTTGAAAGTTGCCTACCTAAGGATAATATTGATTTTTTTGTTGTTGTTGTTGTTTATTGAGACAGGGTTTCTCTGCATAACAGCCCTGGCTGTCCTGGAACTCACTTTGTACACCAGGCTGGCCTTGAACTCACAGAAATCAGCCTGCCTCTGCCTCCTCTGTGCTGGGATTAAAACCATCATACCTGGCTTGACAATATTGATTTTATATAGAAATATTTTCAAATCAGAATAGTAAAATAGAAATGAACCCAGCCTAAAGTTTGAGTGAATATGACCTTGAGTATAGATGCACTCCTTTCTTGGATGTTTTCTGGTAATTTCACCAACAGGACTATTAACTTTGTTTACAGTGATGATTTCCTAACTCCTTATATCCCCAAGCAATGCTTCGAAGATAACTTCAGAAACCACCCAAATCCTATGTGACTATTGTAAAACAACGAAGTATGTCTGTCCTTTAAGCTGACTTGAGTATATCTTAACACTTCCCTGCATAGCTCCCATACTAACACGGCTCAGCTGGTAGACCCTTTCCCAGCATGCACAAAGCCCAGGTTTTGATTCTAAGAATGGCATAAAACCGGGTGTGGTGGCATACTCCTATAATCCCAGCCCTTAGGATACAGGAGCAGAAAGATTAGGAGCTGGAGGTTATTCTTAGCCATATATAGAGTCGGAAGCCAGCCTGGGCTACATGAGACCCTGCCTCAAAAAAAAAAAAAAAAAAAAAAAAAAGCCTTTCAATATAACTCAAACTTTGTTCATACTGACTGGTTCTGAAACGCTTTTCTGTGGTAAGATCAAGGGTCCTAGGTTACTTTCCTATTGCTCTGACAAAACACATAACCAAGGCAACCTACAACAAAATTTAACTGGGTTTTAGAGGATGAGTCTCTGGTGGCCAAGGAAGGGCATGGCTGCAGGAACAGCTGAGAACTCATGCCGTGATTCTCACGATTCTCATGCAGGAGGCAGAGAGAACGCACCGTAGGAATGGTGCAGTCATTGAAGCCGCAGAGCCCACCCCCAGTGACACACCCCTCCAACAAGGCCACACCCCCTAATCCTTCCCAAACAGTTCCACCAACTGGGGACCAAGATGCAAACATATGAGCCCTTGGGGGCCCTTCTCACTCAACCACCACACCAAGAATCTAGCTTTGCCTGTGGGAGGTCTCTTCAGGCTGCTGAGTCAGGAGAGTGAAGCCATGTTCCTGTCCCCCAGCACTGACAAATCTATATCATTGCAATGTAGATTTATAATGTATATAATATATATATAATATAGTACATAATGTTCAAATACAGCAGGTGTCATGCTTATATTATATACCAATACAACATGATACCAGTTATGTGTAAAATAATATATAGCACGTTTATATATGATCTACAAGTACACACATATAATTTTATGAAACTGCACCATGTAAAATGCCCACCCCCCCTTTTCAAACAAAATAGGTCACTATTATGTCTATAGTTCTGTGGGATCTTTGCTTATGGATATAACGCAGTTGCTCCATTGTATCAGTAGCAGTCTTCTACAATAAGATGACTAATAGATTTTTCTTCCTTTTTTTCTAATACATTTTTTTTGTAATCTGAACTAAGGTACAATGATTTGCTTGACCAGTGTCTTGTTTGGGTTATTTGGTTTAAGTTTTAGCTCATTTGTGAGTTTGTACATAGAACTTGCAAACAGATCTCTGGTTTGCTGCATGCTGCTGGCACCAGTAAGGGCCTGACAGGAAATAGGTGGCCCCCCAAAGCTGCGTGAGTGAAGGGTGTCTAACAAAAAGAGGCGCCATCGAGGTGCGGGCTGGGTACACAGAAACCGGCTGGAGAGGGACAGAGCCTTGGGATGATTCTACACCTGGAACATTTACTATTTCCATTCTCTGCTTTTCTTATTGCCTGAGAGTCAAATACTTTCCATACATTTAGTTTCTTCTTATGGCTTGTCTTTGCCTTCGGGGGGGCTTGTTTTCTGCTTGATTTATTTGTGGAACATTTTACATTGTGGACATATCACTGTTAACCGGTTTGTCGCCCCGAAGTTTTCAGTGGGTTTATTCTTTTTTTTTTTTTCCCTAGGTAGTTCCTGCTGTTTTGATATGCAGGAGTTTTGAATAGCAGTCTGCTCTGTTCATCTTCACCTACCTTTTAGAAAGATGCTGTGGGGTTGCAATGAGAAATGCCCCCACCCCCCCAGGCTCACACATTCGACCCTTTGGTTTCTGGCTGGAGGCACTGTTTGGGAGGTCATGAAATGTTTAGGATGGAAGACTTGCTGGAGGAAGTATGTCACTGGGGACAGGCTGTGAGAGCTATCGCCTCCCCCAATTCTAGTTCAGGCTCTCTTGAGTTTTGTGTATGGCTGAAATGTGATCAGACCATTCTCTGCTCCAGCTGTCTGCCGCTGTGCCTTCCCGCCATTAGGGACATCTAGTCCTCAGGAAACATAAGCCAAGACAAACTATTCCTTGAGTTGCCTTTGGTCATGATATTTTATCACAGCAACAAAAAAGTAACCAACACAGTGCCAGTTTCAGAAGGACTATAAACGGTACTCATTATCTGTTTTAGAATTGCTTTCTTAACCTTTAAAGTGTATCTTCCTAATCACAGCTAGAGCTATGACTTTTCTTGTGAATTAATATTAAAACTGCACATGCTTCTTCTCCCTCTAAAGTATTTGGAGTTTTTCGAGCACAAGTTTGTCAGTGTGACTCACTGCATTGGCAGACCGGAAGTCAGAAAGTGTGACTCAGCCTTTTCCTGGTGCTGGGAACTGAAACCAAAGCTTTGACATGCTAGGCAAGCGCTGTGGCATGAAGCTATATCCTCGGGGCCGGGGTGGTTATCGCTGCGACCTTGAGTTTGGTTCTGACGCTGGCTACCTGGACGTAACGGCAGAGCCCACGGGTTACATACTCAGTCCCGCAGGACACCTCAGCTTCAGATGCCAGCCACAGTCTGGGCCTCTAGTACTTCTGCCCAGCACCCTGTGAGTCAGAGACTCCCACAAACACCTCCTTAGTTTCCACTTTGAATGGCTCAAAGATCCCATGGAAAAATTTAGCAGTTTAAGGGACATCAGTTGCAAGATCCCTGAAGTACCCAAACCAAGGGCACACAAGTCCTGGGTGGTTCAGGGGTGCAGAGGTGGCTGGGTGGGTGAGTCCTGAGCTCAGACCCCCAGCACCCATATAAAAAGATGCGTGTGGCCACATGCACCTGTAGTGCCAATGTTGGGGGTATAGAGAGAGACAGACCCTCTGCTCTCTGGCCAGTAAATCTTATTTCAGAGCCCTTATCTCAAAAAATAAGGCCAAGAAGAGGTCTGATATCCACCTCTGGCCTCTACATACATGAATACAAATATCCATGCTAAAGAACACACACACACACACACACACACACACACACACACACACACACACACGAGTGCATAAAGGTGGCAGGGCATTTGTATGTAACCCATGTACATACTACCATATACTTTAAATCATCTAGATTAGTCTATCCAAGAATCACACTGACCAAATGTGATGTCAATAGTTATTACATTGGGTCTTTAGGAATCATGACAAGAAAAAAAAAAAAAAGATCTGTACATGTTCAGTATGAACAAAATTTTTTATTATCTTTTTTTCAGAAGCCAGAAGAGGGTGTTGGGTCCCCTGGAACTGAAGGTACAGACAGTTGTGAGCTGCCATGTGGGTGAAGGACTCGAACCCCAGCCCTCTAGAAAAGCAGCCAATGGATGACTGAACCATTTCTCCAGCTTTGTTCCCATCCCACCGCAGAATTTAAATTATTTTCACTGGGCAGTGGTGGTAGAGCACACCTTTATTCCTAGCACTCAGGAGACAGAGGCAGGCAGATCTCTGTGAGTTCAAGGCCTGCCTGATCTACAAGCAAGTTCCAGGACAACCAGGACTACACAGAGAAACTGTCTCCAAAACTTAAAATAATGATAACAATTATAATTATTTTCTTTGTTGTCTGTGGAATTGAACCAAAAGCCTCATGCTACACTATATCCCAACCTCTAAAATGTTTCTGATCTTTGGTTGGTTGAATCCATGGATACAGAAATTGTGGGTACAGAGGACCTACTCTGTGTTGTCAGTTTTATAGTGCCCTTTAGTGTGAAGAGACAAAATACATAAAATTCCACTGCAGGTCATTGTAACCAGAAGCTTTTCTGTGTCCTGTCCGGCCCTGCAGCAGCTTATAAAATAATCACTCAGGCTTAATATTAATTACAAACCGTGTGGTCTGTGGCTCAGGCTTATTGCTAGCTAACATCTTAAATCAACCCATTTCTATTAATCTATGTATGTGTCTCCTGGCTTTACCTGTGTTCTATTACATCTTACTCCCCTAGTGGCTCGAGACACCGCCCCACCTCATCCCGCCCCCAATCCGCCTTTCTTCTCCCTGTATCTCTCTTGGATTTCCTGTCTGGCTATAACCTGTCTTACCATAGGCCAAGGCAGCTTCTTTATTAACCCATGGTAGCAACACATATTCACAGCGTACAGAAAGACCATCCCACAGCAGATCATTATTAAAAGACGGCTAATTTGGCATAGATTCTGATGGTGGGAGGCAGTAACTCTGAGCCAGTTAAGCAAAATATTTTCCTCTCTGAGAATGTCATTCTTCCTATTAGTAGACAAAAAGTATTTTTAAAATTATGCTAATTACATCTTGAATTTTGTCAGCATAAACTTTGTGGAGATGCATTAATTTGTCTTATAAGCACTTATACAGTAAACTCCTCTGTAGCTTTTAGAGAATAAGCTCTGATGTTTTCCACCCGGCTCTTAACAGACCTAGAGGCTGCACAGCAGTAACTGTCACGGTGTCCTTTATGGTTAGACAATGTGGCAGATAGAGGTATCTGGCACGGGCCACGATGGCTGGCATCGGACATTGGGGGTGACCTATGTCAGCACAAATGGCTGACACCAGCTGTCCAGGAAGCCCAGAAGTAAACAGTGACACACTCTGTTGTATAACTGTTTTGTCAGAGCGTCACTTTTGTGTGGGTTTTGTGTAGATATGGTCTTGAGGTGGTGCCAAGTGCCTTGGCTTTCCTAGTATGACAGATTATAATCTGGACGTCTCCCCTAAATTTCTTTTGTCGGGGCTACCTCATCACAGCAATCAGAAATGAAACTGACAGATGTACGTCACCAGTGGGTTTTACTGGGTATTTAAGATTTTATCTTCATTTTCCGTGCATGAATGTCTGTTGGCATGGATGTGTGCGCACCAAGCCTGGTGCCCACGGAGGTCAGAAGATGGCATCTTGTCTGCTGGACTGGAGCTAGGGATGTTTGTGAGCCGTCGTATAAGAACCAAACCAATCCTCTGGAAGAGCAAGTGCTCTTCACCAGTGAGCCACCTTTCCAGCTCTAATGTTTTCTTTAATTTCTGTGTTACATTTGGTTTTAAAGGACTGCATAACACACAGACCTGAATTCTTTTTTTTTTTTTTTGGTTTCTTTGAGACAGGGTTTCTCTGTGTAGCCCTGGCTGTTCTGGAACTTGCTCTGTAGACCAGGCTGACCTTGAACTCACAGAGATCCACCTGCTTCTGCCTTCCTGGGTGCTGGGATTAAAAGTGTGGGCCACCACCATCAGCCCTGAATTCTTTTTAAAAAGAGTAGAACTGTGATGTTCCTAATGAATGGTGTTACAGCAAGGCACAGAAGTATGTAGTACATACTCAATAAATTCTCACCAACTGAGCAAATGAACGAGAGCTCACTCTCACAGCACAAGTGTGTGCTGTGACAACCCCATCCTGTTAGCATGTCACACGGATCATGAGTGTGCATGTGGCATGTGTGTGTTTGAGTCTCAGAGACTCACAGAGTGACAGAGGTTTGTGACTCCGATTCTTTGGTTTTGAACTCCAGCTCTACCATGCACTAGCTATGTGGCTTTGGGTAAAGAAAACCACGAAACTTTTCTGTGCCTTGAGGATCAGAGCAGCACCCGTTTTGTAGGTTTGCCTGCAAACAAATGTTAGTTCCTTTTTTTTTTTTTTTTTGGTTTTTCGAGACAGGGTTTCTCTGTGTAGCTTTGCGCCTTTCCTGGAGCTCACTTGGTAGCCCAGGCTGGCCTCGAACTCACAGAGATCCGCCTGCCTCTGCCTCCCGAGTGCTGGGATTAAAGGCGTGCGCCACCATCGCCCGGCGTTAGTTCCATTTTTAAACCCATCATCTGTCATTTCACTTCCCTGTAGGGCAGGAGTTTTGTTTGCTTGTTCTGCTTCTTATCCCACTGACCTGAAACCCAGCACACCCCACAGTGCCTAACCACAATAATTTCCAGTGGCAGACCCAAGAGGTGGCACACCTGTAGTCCTGGATGGATCCCAAGTGTCCGAGGCCGGGATGAGATACACAGTGAGCCCTGATTCAAACAAAACAAATCCCCAAACTAGTGAGTCACTGCCCAAGGCATATAAATACATTGTCTTCTTTTACTAGCCGACCCACAGCCCTGTGGACGAGACCACGGAAATTATTAGGGACACAGTCATATGCTCAACCCCTCGTTCCTCATCCGATGCTTGAGCTCAGAGTCGCCACCAGGCCATCCTTTCTGTGGAGTCCTTGGTCTTTGGAATCTGTCATTCATTCTCTGTATGTCACCTGGCACACACACCTGAACCAAAGGTCATGCCCTGTCCCCACATACAAGTACCCGAGACTCTGCTAGAGTGGCCACCTTGTGAAAGAGCCCACTTGTTCCCTATCCCACTGACCCAAGACCCAACATACCCCACAGTGCTTAAGTGCAAGAAAGTCTAAAAGACCAAATTGGGACGGGGGGGGGGGGTGGGTGGGTAGCAATATAACTTGACAAAAGCTTGCTATTAAAAGTTGGCACAATAGCCGGGCGGTGGTGGCGCACGCCTTTAATCCCAGCACTCGGGAGGCAGAGCCAGGCGGATCTCTGTGAGTTCGAGGCCAGCCTGGGCTACCAAGTGAGTTCCAGGAAAGGCGCAAAGCTACACAGAGAAACCCTGTCTCGAAAAACCAAAAAGCCAGCAAAAAAAAAAAAAAGTTGGCACAATAAATAACATACAAAAGAAATGTAAATTGAAAAAAAAAAAACCAAAATTCTGCAAGGTCTGGAAAATGCTGGGGTAGGAAAAAAGGAGTGTTTCTGCACCTTTGGGAAAACCATACTCCTCCTCTGATTGGCTGATGGGTTACCCGAGAGGTGGGACTTCCCAGGCCTGGTAACCCAGGGCACAAAGCAGGCAACTGGAGACCACAGAGCTGATTTGTTTCCAGGCCTGGAGCCTGAAAATCAGAGAACCCTCCCTAGCACCCCACCTCCCTGGCTTTTGGTTTGCTAGCTACCTTTGGCATTCCGTGGCTTGTAGATGTTACTTGCTGGGTGAGTCCTTTGTCTCGTGTAAGGTAGAAATAATCCTTGAAAATAAGAAAGTGGTAAAACCAAAACTTATTATAAGCCACAGTCATCCTAGGGTCCCCCCTGCTATATAGCCTCCCTGGATCTGTGGGTTACAGTCTGATTGTTCTTTGCTTTTTATCTAGTATCCACTTATGAGTGAGTACATACCATGTTTGTCCTTCTGAGTCCGGGTTACCTCACTCAGGATGATATTTTCTAGTTTCATCCATTTGCCTGCAAATTTCATGATGTCATTGTTTTTCTCTGCTGAGCAGTACTCCATTGTGTATATGTGCCACATTTTTTTTTTTATCCATTCTTCAGTTGACGGGCATCTAGGTTGTTTCCAGGTTCTGGCTATTACAAATAGTGCTGCTATGAACATAGCTGAGCATGTGTCCTTGTGGTGTGTTTGAGCATTCCTTGGGTATATGCCCAAGAGTGGTACAGCTGGGTCTTGAGGTAGATTGATTCCCAATTTTCTGAGAAACCACCATACTGATTTCCACAGTGGCTGTACAAGTTTGCATTCCCACCAACAGTGGAGGAGTGTTCCCTTTGCCCCCCATCCTCTCTAACATAGACTGTCACTAGTGGTTTTGATCTTAGTCATTCTGACAGGTGTAAGGTGGTATCTCAGAGTCGTTTTGATTTGCATTTCCCTGATGACTAAGGATGTTGAGCATTTCCTTAAATGTCTTTCAGCCATTTGAGATTCTTCTGTTGAGAATTCTCTGTTTAGCTCTTTAGCCCATTTTTTAATTGGATTGTTTGTTATTTTGATGTCTAGTTTCTTGAGTTCTTTATATACTTTGGAGATCAGTCCTCTGTCAGATGTGGGGTTGGTGAAGATCTTTTCCCATTCTGTTGTCTGTCTTTTTGTCTTATTGACCATGTCTTTTGCCCTACAAAAGCTTCTCAGTTTCAAGATTGGGCAAGCTTTAGTGAAAGAATTTGTACTGTATCAAGCTGATGAAAAAAATGCTGACTGAACTTTCAGGAGGGGAGGCTAAAATCTTTTTGGATTATAGATTAGCCTACAGAAAAATGTCTGCCGTAAATCAAACAGTGAAGGGGAAGATGAATAGGAATCTCACTTACACAACTTAAGTAAAACATAGCTCTCTGAACAGATGAAGATAGGTTTGTTCTGTATCCCAGAATCTAATCAATATTTATATGTATAATCCAGCTATCATTTGGCTTAAAAGGGCTTATTGGGAAATGTTATCATTTATACTATTTTCTACAGAGAAATGTTTTATTGTTTAAAATAACCCTGGACTTTTAAATTATAACCTGTTTTTATGTTCAGGCAGGCTATCTGAGTATTATTTCTCCTGCAGTTGTACATAAATTTTTTTTTTCTTTTCTGGAGCTGAGGACTGAACCCAGGGCCTTGCGCTTGCGAGGTAAACGCTCTACCACTGAGCTAAATCCCTAACCCCATAAAATGTTTTTACATTCAAAAAAGGGACAAATACTATAGAATTGTATTACATGAAATATATAGAATACACAAATTCATAGAGACAGAAAGATTAGACATTATCTGAAGATGGAGAAGAAAGAAATGATTTCCTAAGTACAGAATCTCTGTTTTGTGTGATGGAAAAACCCCACAAATGGACAGTAATATCAGGACATAATATCATGAATGTAATAAATCAATACAATTAATGTAATTAATGAATATCACAAATATAATTATTGAATGAATACTGTGAATGTAATCAATGAATACCACAAATGTAATTAATATCATGAGTGTAATTAATGAATGTCATGAGTGTAATTAAAAAATAGAAAAAAATTTTAAAAAAAAGAAGAAAGGGGAGCCCAGCGGTCGTGGCGCACACCTTTAATCCCAGCACTCAGGAGGCAGAGCCAGGTGGATCTCTGTGAGTTCGAGGCCAGCCTGGACTACAGAGTGAGATCCAGGACAGGCACCAAAGCTACACAGAGAAACCGTCTTGAAAAAACAAAAACAAAACAACAACAACAACAACAAAAAAAGCGGGGGGTGGGGGGCAGGAAGAAAAATATCAAATGTCTTCTCCTATACTGAAAATCTAGGTTTAAGTCTACAGATGCATATGTACACATGTATGTGACAATACGGTTGGAGTTTTGAGGAGAAAGCCTGGGCTCCAGCAGCCCCCGCACTCTTGGTTTAGCCATCCATCCCCAGTGCCAGCTAAAGCGATGGGTGAAAAGCAGAGACACGTATTCAATGCAGCCGCAAGGGAAAGAGGCACAGATCTGCACGGGGGTCTGGTGATCCAAGTCTGTCTTTGGGGTGCTGATGTGAGCTTTAGGCTTAAATCGAGGAGGGACCGGAGCAAGGCGCCAGCGATGTGCATAGCTGAGCAGGCCTGTCAAGGCCATTGTCTCAGCTCTGGTTCTGCAAGGTGGTCAAAGCACTAACCCATTCTCAACCCGTGGGTCACGACCCTTTGGCGGGTGAACGATCCTTTCACAGGGGTCACATATCAGATATCCTGCATGTCAGATATTTACAATTCATAACAGCAAAATTACAGTTATGACGTAGCAACAAAGATAATGTGTGTGTGTGGGGGGGGTCAATCAATCAGTGGTAATGGTGACAGTCCCCTCTGGGTCACAGGGTTACTCAGATTTAACTATGGTCACCCTAGGAAAACAGAAGTTTCTCCTCTCCATCACAGTCATTGTCAGACAGTGTTAAGCCCTCGGGGCTTTATGACTCGGTGCTAATATGAAATGCTGGTGTCCAGGAGACCAAACGCCGAATGTCATGTTTAACTGAGGAACAATCTGGAAGATCCACACCAGGGAGCTGTGTCAGAGATGACACACACACCCTCCTCCCACCCCACCAGGACCCCATTCTAGGCATGGACCTCAATTTAGCTCCCAGACAATGCCTGATACATTTTGGTATCTCCACTCTGTTTCCAGTCTGAACTCCTGGTCTAATTGAATCTCACGTAGGTGATGGGAAAGTCCGTGTTGTAATGCGCCACAGCCTCCCAGCTGCACACACGGAACAGCTCACGCACTCAGCAGAGCTCCGGTTCGGAAGGGCACAATGACCTTCAGCTGGAGAGGATTAGGCCCCTGCTCTCAGGAGTCGCCTCTCCCGCTGGCACCTCAGGCACCCAGGTACTCATCTCCCCGGGCATCCTGCCCTTCCAGAGCAGCCTGACTGCGGCCCCTCCCCACTTTTCCTTTGTTTGCTCACCAACTCCTGGTACTTAACTAGCACGCAGGCTTACCCAGCACCTTTTCTTTTTAGGACCTCAAAACAGAGAGACATTTTTTTT
>CABHPP010058694.1:3357-43140 GCA_902168425.1 Peromyscus attwateri
CACACACACACACACACACACACACACACACACACACACACACACACCATGGCATATCTGGGACCCCCACACACACGCAAAAAAAAAAATTAAATTACAAAGAAGTTTTAAAACAATGAAAACTTTGTTTTCCTACTTCCTAAAGTCCTGGGTTCCATCCTTAGCCCTGCATAGTCTATCCAAGTTGGTGCCTACCTTTAATCCCAGCACCTAAAAGACAAAAGCAAGTGGACAAGAAGTTATGATGAATAGATTTGTCAACTTGGTATAACCTCATATTACATGGGAAGACAGTTTTCACAAAGGATTGTTTACATTAAGTTGACCTGTGAAAATAATTGCCAATAAATGTGCCAAGACCCAGTCCATTATGGACAGCAATATGCTGTAAGCATGGGGGTCTGAACTGTAAGGGGAGTAGAGAAATTAAGGTGAGCACAAGCAAGCAAGTAAACAGGCGTGCATCTATTTCTCTCTGACCTTGACTGTGGATGTGATGTGAATGCAGTCTCAAGGTTCTTCTGCTGCAACTTCCTCACAATAATGGACAATGGCCTGGAATGGTGAGCAAAAATAAATGTTTCTGTCCCTATTTCATTTTCTGAGAGAGCATTTTGTCACAGTAACAGATGAAACCAGGACAGAAGTCTGCGGTAATCCAAGTTTGCATAGCAAGTTCAGGGGGCGCCTGGAACACATGCAACTCTGTCTCCAACAAAACTCAAAACAAACAACAACAATAAAAGAAAAGAAAACAAGAGAAGTAGAAAAAGAGAAATAAAGGAAATATTTTAATTTCAATGTATTCTGCCATCATGATGATCTCATGTTGAAGACACATTTTCCTAAAACATACATCCCTCTATAAGACTGACGCCAACTGAGTTGATGCCTGTAAAGTGATGTTACATTTTTTTTTACTTTTGAGATAAAGTCTGAAATAGTTATTGTTCTATTACTGCATAAAACATTATGACCAAAGCAGCTCACAGAAGGAAGGTTTATTTGCACTTAGGATTCCAGAGGAGTAAGAAGGATCATTGAGGTATCAGCTGTCATGGCAGCTGGAAGAGCAAAAGGAGAACTCACATCTTGAACCACAAATTGAAAGCAGAGAGAAAACTGGGAATGATACTTGGCTTTAAAACCTCAAAGCTTTCCCTAGTAATATATTTTCTCCACCAAGACCATGTCTCCTAAACCTACTCAAATGGGTACCACCAACTGCTGACCAATTTTTCAAACATCTAAGTCTACTGGGTACATTCTCATTCAAATCTACACAGGGTCTCATTATATTACCTAGATGTCCTAAAACATGCCATTGAATGTATTCTCCCTGAAGACAAGCTTCCATGGTACCAGAAGGCATCGTGTAAACTTCCAAAGAAGAGAGGAAACCTACAGGTCCACCTAGCTATGATGCCTATGAACCACATCAATGACAAGCCTGATGACTCTAAATGTATGACAGTGGTACACATAACTTGGCAGGCACCAACTCCTCTTTAACTGGACTTAGGATCCATTCATTTAATCCTTGGTACTGGAAACCTAGCAAGCAAATTAGTGCTAGTGAAATTATGCTTACCAGAGGAGAATCTACAACAACTAATTTTCTAAACCAGCATACTCTCTAACAATCTACACATATTTGTTCTTATACCCATAGATAAATGTAGTCTTCACCCCTCATCAAGGAAATTTCATCAGAGTGACCACTATAGAAAACCACAACAAATCTGTATGCAGAGTTGTGGAGCCTAGTCCCCATGGATACATCTACAAAACACTCCTGCACCTAAGGCCTTAACACTGTGAAAGGAGGGACAGAAAGATTGTAAGAGTTAGAAGATCAGAGACTTTGCTGTGAGATTGTGTATCCTATCAACAAACATGGGATGAAAAAGGACATCAACAAAGATGCCAGCCTTCATGGTGAAAGGCCCAGGAGGCCTTAATCGTACACAAAAAATATAGGAAACTCAATAAAGCTGGGAGTGGAAAAGGTAGCCCTCCTCAGGAAAGAGCATACCAATTGGTAATTCAGTGCCAAATGGTCAGCCTTGAAAATATGTATACAAATAGTGTTACATGGACTCAACAGGTTACATTTAGGAATATGTATGTGTATACAAATACAAACATGTATGCAATAACAACTGATGAAAACAGAGGTCATGAACTTGACAGAGGAGGAGGGGGTATATGGAAGAATTTGGAGGAAAGAAAGGGAAGGAGAAATGTTGTAATTAAAATGCAATCTCAAAAGTAAACAAAAAATTTTAAAGTATGGTCAAATATTTGACTATTTATGTCAGTGGTTTTCTTTGATGTGAGGACAAGCTAGCAAGGAACATTTTAGTAGCATCCAGAGAGCCAGCATTTGCAGTCCAAGTACTCTCCTGTAGTAGGCAGGTAGCTCACATGCTGGCTACAAGCACTCATTTCTGAAGACATTCTTAATTTGGATTTTTGCTGCAAAATAGGATGGCTTTGAAGTACTGGAAGTTTTAGTGGTTTATCTTGCAAACCAGTCTGGGGCTTGGGAAGTCTGTGTTATCACATGTTCTGTAACCACATCCACCCTTGGATGACAGACTCTGATTATTTTTTTTCAGTATTCTGAACAATAAATGTGGCCCACTTCTCTCTAAATTCAGCACAAGACAGAACACATCCCACACTAACAAGTGTGTGCATATTTAAGTGGACTTTATTAATTACTTTGAGATATTTAAGTAATCTAGTCTTAAGCGAACATCATCAAGCAATTTAAACCCTGAAATATCTGGTGTCTGGAAACTTTCAGACTTGGTATTGTGGAGAGCTGATGATAGTTTTGTGCTTGATGAAGCAGTTACAGCAAAAATCTTACTGTGGGAGAGGGGCTGAATAGGACATTTCTGCTGCGTGTTTTTACATACAGGCAAAATAATTTTTATAAATCATTTTTCTCACACATATATACATGTTCATATATATACATGCACATGGTAAATATGACCTGTTTATGCTTGTGTCTCATTCTTCTTCTTAGAAAGTATGCTGATAATTGGCCATTTGTGCCTTTTTTTTTTCTGCTGTGTTCAAAGCATTTCTTAAACTTAGTAATGTACCATGGTTTCTACGGAAATGAGGACTGGTTTCTTTCTTATTTTTCTTGGAGGAACATTAATAGACTTAGGGTCTTGCTGAGATCACAGCTTTCATCTAGCAGGTGCTTTCTTGTTTTCTTGGCTGAGTGACAACTAAATGCTCATTTATTCATTAATTATAAAAGCATTTCCTAAGTAATTAACTCACATCAATAAATACTATACATCAAAAAGTGGACTGACTACACTATGTGAATAAATATATACACATGAACACTTAAATATACTTAAATATATATGTAAAAGAATGAGCACATATATTGTATATATATATATGATATATATGTGACAATAAGCACATGCTGTATTGTATGAGGAATGCACATATATGTAAGACAAACACATCAGCTGGCAATATAAATAGTTTGTAAAACATGGTCAATATATTTAGTGTGATCATCACTAACCTGACACAGATAATAGACAGCTTGCTGCTGGTTCCATATTCAGACAATTGAAGTCAGTCATGATGAAAACGTAGCAGAGAGAGCCTCTAACTAATTACTGTGGAAGTCAAGCATCTGTAGACTTTCAATACCCATCAGTATCAAATGGTAGTGTTCCATGAAGTGAATATGACAGAAAGAGCTTCTGTGGAAGTTGGGCAGCTGTACATATCCTATGTCATATGTCATTATTATAGTAAGCAGCTATGGATGATTGATATACACCATCTCATTGACCTCCTTATGATCTGTGTGTTACAATTTCACTGTCAAACAAGTATAAAAGTGTACATGTGTCAGAAGCCTATAATGTAAAATCAACCCAGGATACCTATCCATATATTCAGATATTGTAATGGATATGAGGAAGTGTAAGCATTTGGGGAATTATGGAAGAGTTGGCCATGTTATGATTCCATAAACATTTTCACCCAAGTCAAAAATAATTCTGGAACAATTTTAGATTTTTTTGGAAGTGCCATGGATTTTGTGTGTAGGGAAAATGAAGTTAAGATTTACCTATTCTCTGCCCAAATCATTATTATTGTTACACTACAAGGACTGTGTAATGTGATAATAATACATAAGGAAAATACATACTTTATAATCTGTATCTATAATTTCATCAAGGAATTGCAGAACTCCCTGTGAAAATCCTTGGTGTCCTCCAACAACCATCAAAAATCCCTCATTGCACAGGACAGTTATCCCTGCAGCATTAACCATAAATAACATCCTTATTTTGAAGGCATACATGCTCCAAGGTCTACAACATTACACCCAGCGTAGATGAGTGAAGTTATCAATTACAATGGATACACTCATAAAAGGAACTTGAAATTTCCTAGTATACAATAAAATTCCAGATGCTACATAAGATACAAACCGTAACTGAGAGCTTGAAGTACTCGGGTGCATTTCAGATATTGTGAGACAGCAGAACTCAACTGATCTAAGGGAACACTATTTTAACTCCTTCAAAAAATATTATAAGCTGATTGAAATAGAGAGATTCAAACTGCAGTAGTGGATTCAAAGATTGCTCAGTGCCACTTTAGTAAGGAATGATGGGGTCCTGAAGAATGCCAGTGGTGAGTGAGTAACTTGAAGCAGATAATTCTTAAAGGACAGAAAATGCTGTGCTGATTGATTTGCCCATGTCAGTCATGGTCATTGCTATAACTCCCTCCTGACCGTCATATGTGAAAGTAGCTTGGTGTGTGTGATATCTTATAAATGTAATTGCATGTAGCTTGTCTCAAAGTCAAAGACATTTTAGAGAAAGACTTCAAATCCACCCCCAAACAAAAACATGAATCTGTCAGAATGTTTTCATGCATTTAAAATTGAAACAAGGAAATATAGGTCATCATAAATTAAACCCAAATACATTGGACATTTTACTCCTTCTTCTACAGTTACTGTGTAGACAAATTTCTAAACAGTCTTATTAAATAAGAAACACAGAGCCAAATACAGGGGTGCAAGCCATAGAGATCAGAACAATAGCCGTCAACTAAACTTAGTTCACCACATCGCTGTAGCTTCTCAAGAGAACCTCTTCCTGTCTAACCTGCACTTTTATTGCCTTGCTGTTCTGCCTTCTCATTGGCTCTTAACCCAGTCACCTCACTTCCTCATCATTGCCTGTCTATACAGACCTCCGGGTCTCTATGATATTTCTCTATGGAAATATCACGTTTCCGCACAAATAAAATATCACCACATTACTGTACCAAAGAATATACAAATACTGCTGCTCAACTTTCAAAGAAACATCCAGAAGGCTAAGTTTCATGATAGAATACAATCACCCCATTAGAAAAGCATCAATTAAGGGATTAGAGGCTAAAAAACCCATGATAAGGAAAAAAATGAAAAAAAAAACTATGTGTGTTTCTAAGTTGCTTCTTAGTTCATATTGTAATTGCAATGAACTTCTCAATACCTAGTCAGAAAATTTCAGGCAAGAAATACATTTTTGTATGAAATTTAAAAGATGAAAATTAAAGTTTCCTTTTTTGAGTTTATATAAAATAATTCACATTGATAATGTGATTGCTTATTTCAATGAAGCTTCATAATATCAACACAGATTGTTTTCCTCCACTCATAAAATGAACCATTATCTTTTGTGAAAATGACCTATACAATATTAAAACCATGTACATTGCAACCATCAATTTTGACAACCTTCAATATTTAAAATATGTTATTTCCAATTTAATTGGTAAAACAGTTGCTTCTATTAAAATACAAAAACTTTAAATTGGTTTAATTATTAAAACAAAGAATTTAAGAGTATTAAAGTGTGGAACCATTAAGGCAGGGTATCATACAGCAAGGTACAAATCTCACCAATCTTTGTTCTTACTGGAATACAGTAACTGCTTCAGTTATCATATAGAAGTGATCTCTCTTTTTGGAGAATTTTGAGTTAATGCAAAATTTAGGTTCAAGAAATTAATATTAAAAAATTGATAACATTAAACATGCTAATATACAGAGAGAGCTACAAAATATAACAGGAGAAACTAATCCTATGCTAATTGCAATGGGGCACTAGTGTAGCCTTTGGCCTTGGTTTATTGTTTAGCTGTTGAATAACTGGCCCATACATGATTTCGTTTAACTGATGCAGTGGATAGAAGTTTCATGACAAATATATGATGCACATCAGGAAGACGAGTGAAAGCATTTATGTTTTAGTTTCTCAAGTTCTGGCTATCTATTATTACCATTGTTATGGGCCCACAGATTATCTTCTAGTTTTCTCAGTGTTCAGAACAACAGCTTTTTAAAAATAAATATTTTGTGCGGTGAATTTATGGCCTCATGAAAAAAGTAAAATGAGAAGTACACTGATAAAGTCAAACTATACATGCTCCACACTTGGATCTGTTCCTATACATGTGTTCCCTGATTGGTACCTAGAGTTGTTTCAATTTGCAGGTTAGAGGTGGAAGAGGTTCTCAAAATTCAAGATGTCGTGGCCCTTGTTCCCATGTTTTTAACATCAAAGGGAAAAACCTGCTTTATCTGTGAGCATCCAGATGACTGTAGGAAGGATGAATTCCATTTGGTAGAGAGTGAATGGATATACTTATATTCATTCAAGACACTGACCTCTCACAAAACATTACATAATTACTATAGTAACTTGATATACAGAATAAAGACAACCTTGGTTCCTCAGCAACTATCCCAAAAGAGAATCATATTCTACAATGGATCTCCCATCTGAACTACAATAGCTCATGGAATCTGGAATTAAATGTTTTCTCCAAAATTACCTATAAATTTTCTAAATGTTTATACACTTAATATGAAACAAATGGTTAATCAAATGTGAAAATTACATTTATATCCCTATAAACATTACATAATACACTAATAACAAAATGTTTTTGAAATCTCAATGTACATGAAATATACAGAATATTTTAATGGGAATGCCTTCTACAGAAAGCTTAGGAAAATACTTGTTTGCAAAGTAAATCCAAGCTTAACGTTATAAAGAGAAAGACATAAAAATGAAAATTCAAAATAACTTACTATATGGCTTAAGCGTAGTTTCTATCATAATTTATAACACTTTACAACATTAAACAGTCAGACATTATGATGTATGCCTGTAATCTTGGTAAATCTTGGAAGGTAAAGTTATAAGATCAAAAGTACATGGTCATCATTCCACTAGGGAGCAAAGGAAGTCTGGGCTATGCGAGAAACTATCTAAAGAAACAATCAATCAATTAAATAAAATAATAAACCTAAACAAGAAAAAGAGAAAAGATACTAAATAAATATTTTGTTAAATTAAGTCAATAAAAGTATTTTAATGAGTGTTGTATGAAAGGAGAGAAGGTTAGCACTACCCTTGACAAGGATGGAAGAGACCCTTGGGGAAAAAAAGAAAAAAAAAGTAATTTAATGAAATCAAACTGAAGGACTATATATACCTTATATCTCTTTGATCTAAATGCTCTTATCATGCAGTTCTTATCATTCAGCAAAGAATTTCATGACATGTCAGTAGGAAGCAAGGTGGGAATTTATTAAGCAAAGCTGAGTGCAGACTTCTGGAGTCAGACAGAAGTAAGGGTGTAAAGAAAGAGGCTGACTCAAGTGCCCCAGCAACTACTAGGCCACTCACTGGCTTCTGGAGTTACAGTCTTCTAAGGATAGCATGTGAGTTAAGATTACTTGAAGTTTAAAGACTAAGTAAAGAAAAAGTTGTGGAATAAATTTTTTCTTATTAAAATCCATACTGATATAGAATATGTAAGATTAACAGGGTTTTTTTTAGATTAACGTAGATGTAATGATCTACCCTTTTCCCCCATTATTTCTATATCAGAGTGGAGATGCTTTTCCTATGATAATGTTTAAATGTCTTGTCAACAGTTGTCATTGGCTTCACAAACTGACTCTTACTGAAGTTGGCCTCTTAACTCTCCCTTACAAAGAATGGTGAAGGAGGGAGCTGTCACTTTTAATAATAACATTTTAGGTGGATGACTCCTAAATCATTTCCGTATTGTAAATTTAAATCTCAAGGAGGTAAAGAATAAAATTAAAACTGAATATTTTCTCAAAGTAAATTCTGTAAGTAAGACAAAGGAGGAAGGAAAAATTTTGCCTGAGGTTTGTTTAGTTCAGTGGCAGAAAAGGAGCTTAGACTATGTTATATACTAACAAACCGGGCACATGAATAAACTCATTATATTGTGCAGTTCAAGAGTTTCGGAGAAGTAGTTTTAATTTATAAAAGAAACTCCTGTCTCTAACGTGTTGTCTTAATTACTCTTCTATTGTTGTGACAAAAGACTATGATTAGGTATCTTACAAAGGAAAGTGTTTAGTTGACTTAACACTTCAGAAAGTTAGAGTCTATGATGGTGTGGCACAAAGGCGTGGTGGCAGCAACAGCTGGCATGGCTCCTCCGACAAAACCACATCTGCTAATCCTCCCCAACATGTTTCACCAACTGGGGACCAACTAACAAATACAGGAGCCTATCGAGGTCATTTTCATTCAATTCAACATACGTAGCTAATGGTTCAATAATTAATATATTAAACATTAAGGCATGTATGACATATATCCAGCTAAACAGGAGTTAAGTTTTTGTCTGCCCTAATATTTGAAGGTTACTTTTTTTTGTATTTTAGGTGAATTTTTAGCACATTAACTAAGCTGTGAAATTTCAATGTCAGTGGTGTCAATGACATAAAAGAGACACTAGCAAATTGTAAGTGTCAGGTCGCAGTAAAATTGATTTTAAAATTTGATTTAGGAATCCTGGAGTATTGAACAGATAAGCTTGGTAGTCCGGTACTGCTAATAGAAACTTTAATAATATAAAAATGATGAGTTTTACTACTTTTCAGTTGTAGACATTCTGAATTTATTTCTAACAAAGTGGATTACCTCCCACAGTTTCCTTTATACGTTGAAATGAATCACTTTTCCTACTGAGATAAGAAAGTCTCTGTGTGCTCTCATTAAGTTGATCTTCACTTAACTGATTCTTACCTACAAAGAGACTGAAGTCATTTTAAGGCAATACTGATATTTTTAACCACCTAAATGACCCCAATTTGAAAACTCATTTTGCTGAATTATATGCACTTTATTAAGGAAATTGAAAAAAGATGTTGTCCCAACAGTTTTAATTTCTCAAATTGAGAAAAATTTATTTAAAAGATAGTACAGTATATTAGATTTATTTTCTGTTTGTGTTGGATTTGACTTTTATTTTATTTCATTTTATTTTACAATACCATTCAGTTCTACATATCAACCACGGATTTCCTTGTTCTCCCTCGTCCCGCCCCCCTCCCCTTCCCTCCAGCCCACCCCCCATTCCCACCTCCTCCAGGGCAAAGCCTCCCCCGAGGACTGAGATCAACCTGGTGGACTCAGTCCAGGCAGGGCCAGTCCCCTCCTCCCAGGCTAAGCCAAGCGACCCTGCATAAGCCCCAAGTTTCAAACAGCCAACTCATGCAATGAGCACTGGACCCAGTCCCACTGCCTGGATGCCTCCCAAACAGATCAAGCCAATCAACTGTCTCACCCATTCAGAGGGCCTGATCCAGTTGGGGGCCCCTCAGCCATTGGTTCATAGTTCATGTGTTTCCATTCATTTGGCTATTTGTCCTTGTACTTTATCCAACCTTGGTCTCAACAGTTCTCGCTCATGTAGACCCTCCTCTTTCTTGCTAATTGGACTCCCGGAGCTCCACCCAGGGCCTAGCCATGGATCTCTGCTTCCAGATCCCTCAGTCATTGAATGGGGTTTCTAGCACGACAATTAGGGTGTTTGGCCATCCCATCACCAGAGTGGGTCAGTTCGGGCTGTCTCTCGACCATTGCCAGCAGTCTATTGTGGGGGGTATCTTTATGGATTTCTGTGGACCTCTCTAGCACTTTGCTTCTTCCTATTCTTGACTTTTTAACCTTATTTTCATCAATTCTTTGAGACTTTCACACATATCTACAAAGTATTTTGATTACATTTACCATCAGAACTTCCCTAACACCTCCTGGATCTACACCTTATGCTTTACAAGTTTCTCCAAATTTCATGTCCTCTATTTTTGTTGTAATTTTTAAATAACTTACTAAGTCCAATTTGCTCTGCCTATATATGCATGAGTCTATGGTCATGGGGTCATCATCGAAGCATCCTGGAACTACCAGGGACTACCTCTCTCAGCAAAGCAAACAAACAACAACAAAACCCTGACCCTCTCTCTCCTAGTGGCCACCAAATTTCAACAGCTCTTCAGCTAAGGGTGGGCCAAGCCACACTTCCATGCTGGAATGCTCACTAGCCTGATGTTGAGTGGGTGTTCTATAGGCAGCCAGAGCTGTTGTGAGTTCAGGAGTGGAGTAAATCTGTGATATCCTTAAGATTATAATAGCCAGAGGTTGGGAAGAACTGGGGTGAAGGAATCGATCAGACTTTTAAAGGGCAATTGCAGGACATCAAAATGTTTTTATATATTTGAAAAGATATTTCCACCCTGAAAAAGAAACCTAAGGCCTCAACAACACAATAAGCAATATGGTGGTGAAAGTATTATCATAGAGCTGGAACTTGAGGACAGTTCTAAATAATACACCACAAAGCAAGTTCATTGACCTTGTGCTCAGCTAAAAGAGTATTTTCATGCCAATGTTTCCCCTTCTATTACCTTCCTACCATTTGCCAAATACATTGGGCCAAGTTTATATTTAACTGAACTGCGTACTGAGACTCATCCCATGCAAGGGAAGGTAAAAAAAAACATCCAAAGACACTTTCTTAGCCAGTGTTTTCTTGCTGTGAAAAGACACCGTGACCATGGAAACTCTTATAAAAGAAAGCATTTAATTGGAGATTGCTTGCAGTTTCAGACGTTTAGTCCATTATCATCATGGCAGAAAGCATGGAGGCTTGCAGGCAGACATGGTGCTGGAGAAGCAGCTGAGAAAGTTCTACATCTGGATCCATAGGCAGCAGGAAGAGAGAGACACTGGGACTGGCTTAAGCACTTGAAAACCCAATGCCCAGCTCCAGTGACACACTTCTTTCCACAAGGCCACACTTCCTAATCTCTGTCAAGTGGCACTACTCCCTAATGACCAAGCATTCAAATATGGCTTATGGAGTCCATTCCTATTCAGACCACCACAGACACTAGCAAATTTGGTTTTACAGTACAAATAGGAGAAAATGGATGGGTTATATTTTCCTTAACTCACATTAAATACACAAACAAGAGAGTCATTGGAAGTGATACACCTAAAGTATGATGCTATCTACTGTCTCTTCTAGAATTCCATCCTGGTTACTGTTGGGAACAAATTCTCAGAAAGAAGCTGTATCTGCAGAGAATGATTAATTATAACCACAGAACTGTGAAGAGGTAAAAATGCTGCAGGTCCTGAGGCTAATTACCTTGTCTCGGACTGCTTCTGGCATTTCTTGCCACCCTCAGTCACAGAACTAACATCTTGTGACTAATAGATAAAAACCTTTTTGAAATCTATCGGCTTATCAGTCCACTAGCTTCCACCAACCCCAAAGTGAAGAATGCCATCAAATAACATCGTAGGCCTAAAGAAAAGCTGGCTGTATCTTTCTGTAACTGCCTCTCTGATGTACCCACTGATATTTTTGATGTTGCCTTGATTTGTGACTATCTTTATTCTGTAGAGCTATAAAAATTAACTGGGTGGTGGTGGCACATGCCTTTAATTCCAGCACTTGGGAGGCAGACGCAGGCAGATCTCTGTGAGTTCGAGGCCAGCCTGGGCAACAGAGTGAGTTCCAGGAAAGGTGCAAAGCTACACAGAGAAACCCTGTCTCGAAAAACCAAACCAAACCAACCAAACAAACAAACAAAACTGTAAAAACTTCCTGCTTCCAATACAGATCATGGAGTTTGAGGTAACCTAAATATGTGATCCTGGGCCAAAGTCACCCATATATCTTCCAGAATAAACTGTGTCTTTTATTCTTTTGAGGTGAGAGCTCTTTCTGCAACATTATCTGTGTTAGACCATCCTGTTCTTACTATACATTGTACATTAATTCTAGGATAATCTCAGTGAACGATGTTCTTTATAAACTCAGAATGTCATTGTTCTCCATTTATATAGTCCATGCCGTCTCAGACTAACCCCAGTGATCACACAGAACTATAGTGTTCCTCTCAATAAGACCCTGTCAATATATACATGCCACTTTGTTTGACCTCTGTGAGACTAGGCCTAGTACTTGTAAGATGAACAAATCCCACTCCAGGTCTAAGCATGAAACCAATGCTCCTTCCTGATAATACTCTTTGGAAATCAAACAATTAGCCTCTGATTCCCTAGACAGCCATAATTTCCAGACAATACGTTATTGTCTTGCTTGAGTGGAAACAACTCTTAGCTCTTTCTTGTTTCCTAATGCCACTTGTCAGCACCTGGGCCTGCACACAACTACTCTACTGTAATTTTCAGAAAAGGGCAGAAAGAGCAACAAGAGGCTGAGTCCTAGGAACCAGGGGGCATCTCATTCACAGGCTGTTTCCATTTGTGTGGTGCAGAGTGTGGCCTTATCTATTATGCTCCTGAGACTCCTAATGCATCAAGAGGAATGTTGCAGAAACTCCCAGTTCCCAGTACCCTTCCTGCACAGCTAAGTAAACCATCTGCAAGTAGCTAGGATATATGGCAATAACACAACGGGCTTATTTGCAGTGGGTCATTTGCTCTATGTGCATGTTCCCAACATGTGGCTTACAATATAAATGAAAGAGCCATCACGTAGAGACGTCAAGCAGGGATAGGTATGTACTATTGAGATTATGCCAAGGTTCAAGTTAGCCACATTAACAGGCTATAGGACCCAGGACACTGTCTCACCAAGGAAAGCAGGGACAGCCTTTGAATTCTAAAAGATAACTCTTGAACTTATTTATTAGTTTGGTCAGTCCCCTTAAATTATTTACTTTTAATGCTTAAGGTATTATTAGAAATAAATAAAAAGAAAACCACAAAAGTAACAGCATCATTGTTGGCAAAGCATTCAGGAGGTGAGGGACATATTTTAAAGGTAGTTGGAAAGGACACAGCATGTTTACTTAGGGGTCAGTAACTACTAAATATTAAGACTCCATAGATATTGGTTCTAGTGGTTTTTTTCCCTCATTTTTCCTTGCTTAAGTCTCTTTTGTGTAACTTATTTTTTTCTTATATATTTCAGTTCTCTATATTTATATTATGAGCACATGGTCTTTTGATATTTTACATAAAAATGAATTTTATTTTCAGTTTAATATCAAGCTGTCTATTTTGGCCTGTTGCAATTTTGAGGGAAAAAAAACATTTTTAGAGACAGTGAAACTACAAACAATAGTACTATCAGATATTCAGTGATGCCCACTTTCTTTTTTTTCCATTGATAACAAATATACAGAATGAGGGATTTATTTTTAATGTCTTATAACTCAGGTAACTGATTTGTTTGAGGACCCAACATTTACTGCTTTACACAATGTCACGACCAAACATCTTCCAAAAAGTGACTCAATGGAAGGTTTGATTTGGCTCCCATTTGAGAGACTGTACTCCATTTTGGCAGGGAAGCATGGTTTGGGTACTGTCTTGAGACTGTGACCACAGAAGTACAAGGCTGCCTGCTCCTTCTTGGGTGACTAAAAAGCAGAGGGAAGACAGGAAGTAGAGCCTGCTTCAAATCCCAGTGTCCTCTCCTACTGACCTGTTTTCTCCAATGAAGCTCTACCTCCACACGACCCACAGCCTCCCAAAACAGTGTCACCCACTAGGGACCAATGCCCTAACACCTCAACCTATAGGGAACATTTCACATTCAAACTACAGCAGGCTCTCTTTTCTAGTCAAATGATGTTCTGCATGATTTTATAGTATTTAGCATGCAGTCCTAATAACATTCCTGTCCTTTTTAACTTGTAGAAAGAAAAGGAGATCTTGCCTACTTGGGGCATTGGAATAAAGCCCTAGTAATGGGGGACCTTCTAAGAAGAAGACTCAACATCTGCCATCCCTGTGTTTAAACGTTCCCATGATTTTCAGGTTCCAAAGCAAACAGAAGCGTACTGTGTCCAATTTATCTAATTATCAGACTACATGCTGTCTTTGCCCATTAACAATCTGCCAGTCCATTTTCCCTGTAAAATAACTTCTACAAAAAGTAAACACTTGCACACAAAACACAGACGTCCACAATATGCTCATACATATATACATACATGCATATTTATGTATTATATTACTTGATTGTTTCCAATTTCAATGCTACTAAACTTAGCAAGCTGTTTTATTTCTCTCAGATGTTACAGGAAGTAAACAAGGACATTTAACTTGGTTTTAGTCACTAAGACTGTGTGTACGGCTAACATTAGCAACATTCATTCTCCCCCACCCTTTTCATTAAAAATGTGTGTGTGTGTGTGTGTGTGTACATATCTACACATATACACATCGACTTGTTCCTGTAAACTGTGTGTAATCAGTCACTCCTTTATATTAGGAGATCACAGTTATCCTGAACTGAAGTGGTAAAAAGAGACCTTGAAGCAGCACAAACCTCAGCTCAAAGATCACTGCCCCATTCATGAACTTCATGGCCTGGCTGTATCTCTGAACCTCAGGTTCTGTGTCTATAAACATGAATTTGGGTTCACCAGCTTCAGTGTGGTCCAGGCCTGAGTATACAGCAAAACTTTAAAGCCTGCCTGGCTCCTCATAAGATGCTAATGAATGCCATTTCCTGTGTTTATTTTCACAAAACTGAAATTCACTGCACTGAAGTACACATACTTTTCAAAAAATACAAATGTTGGTGTTGGACCCAGAGTCCCCCAAAGACTACCAAGAGACTGAATCCGATGCAAAAGTAAAGAGTCTTTGTATTGTTACAAGTTAACTCGGAACTCTCCATCCATCTGACACAGCAGCAGAGCAGGAGAGACCCTGAGTAGCAATGGGGCAGGGTTTTTAAAACAAAGGGGGCTTGGGGTCTACAGACTACATAAGAATGGACTCAGGATTGGTTTATGCAAGTGGCAATCATATAGGTAAGTTTTAATCAGCTAGGGTTAGTTGGGGGTTACAGTTATCATATTTGGGCAGGCCTAGACAAGTCCCAGGCTTTGTCCTTTAGCTGCCATAAAGGCTGGCAAGCCTAGCATATAATGACTATAGGGCTGACTCAGTGGCCCAGGCTCTGTCCTTGAGCTGCCATGGAGGCTGGCTGGCCTAGCATATACTGACTGTGAGGGCTGACTCAGTGGCCCAGACTCTGTCCTTGACTCATGCACGTAGCTCTAAGTTGGTGAGGGGTCCCAGACAGTAAACAATTGGCTGAACCTTTAGCAGTCAGAGTATGTGCAGAAAGGGAGCTACTGCAAGGACTATGTCTTTTGTTCATGGCCCTCCCAGAAACTGCTTGCTTAAGTCTCAGGAAACAGAAATTGAGGCCTGATCTCTGAGAGAAGACTGAGCAGCCTGATATGGCATCTGCTTGGTCCTTTCAGCTAGAGGCTAGCATGATTGCTCAGTGGTTAAGAGCATATGCTGATCTTGCAGAGTACCTGAGTTCTGTTCCCACAACCTGTATCCCTAGGTGCACAACTATCTGTAACTCCAGCTCCAATGGATTCAATGCTTCTGGCTTCCATAGGCAATTGTATTCATGTGTACATATCCACACAGACATGTACACATGATTAAAAAAATAAAAATAAAAAGGAGATATATAATAATCATATTAGTGGTTTTAATGTGTAAGATAGCTTTTGCATTTACACAAAAACTTAAACTGTAATATCTTAGCACCTAGGGTTTGAATTAGACAAGAAGTCTGAGTATGAGCTTAGGACCAATGCAGCTTCCACCTCAGTGTTTGGCCACTTTGGCTTCTGACCCAGCTTTCCTACTTTGCAGTCTCCTCACTGCAAGCTGACTTCTTGCAGCTTCTGTGGAACCACCATATCCCGGGCACTTTCAAGGGCTGACTTTGAAGGACTAATGGCTTTGGTTTCTCTTTGGTCAGGAGAACAAATGATTTCCCCTAAACACATCAGAGACTTTTGTGATCTGTCTGGCTATATTTGGATTCAATAGTTCCTAAAAGTCCAGGAGAGGTGGGAAACTACACATTCCGCTAGACACCAAGCTCTCCAAAACACTATCAAGGCTGTGCAAGCAAGAGAGGAAGATAAATGCGATCATACGAACAGCTTTTAGTTCATGTCAGAGGTAATATCAGGGAGGCAAAGTCATGTTTCCAAGACTTAAATACATGCATGTTTGTCTATTTGTTATTTTAAAGATCAAGAATAACAAGGAAGAAGCATTCTTGCCTTTTCATGTGTCGGGGCTTGGAAACTTGATTTCACTTTTCATAGAAGCGGTTATTGATTCTGAAATCATGATTTGTCTTAGAGAGTTCCTAATGTCTGTATTTTTCTCTTTTACCTTGGAAAATGAAGGCAGATATATATAAATGCAGAAAAAGGAAGGAGTAGAAAAAAGGTGGGAATGAAGGAGAAAGGGGAGCAGGGAAGGTAGAGTAAAGGAGGGAAGGAGGAAGGGAGGGAGGGAGGGAGGGAGGGAGGAAAGTTCACATGAACATGGTCATCATGCTGCTTGGGAATCTTTCCTCAACATCACTTAGCCACACCCCTCTCCATAAGCACACTGAACATTCTTTGTCTGTTTCTTGGATGAGCCACACTCACCATCATCCCAAGGAAAGCTGCATTTACTTCCCAAGTCTGAGCATTTCCTCTCTGTCACCCTCCAACTTTATTTTCCTTCGTCCACTTGGTGACATGTTTGTTTACATTAATAAAATTGATGAAAAATTTCATCAGGAAAAAGGAAAAAAATTGTGCACTCTCAGTTCATCCAGTGATTACATGGACAACAGCATTCGAGGAAAAGTCCCTCCATATAAAAACTCATTAAAGCTATTAAAATTGCTTTTCCAAGAAGTATGTGCCTAAGTAATGCATGACAGTCCCAGGGAGGCTTTATTTTCCTCTCCTGGAAAGTAGAGTCTTTCCAACCTGATAAAATAAAGTGAAACGTAATTATACACTGAACATTTCACTAATTAGAAATCACTCATATGGAGAGAAACACATCAATGTTACTTTGGGTGGATGGCAATGCTATTACCTAACTTTCTTGAAGTAAATTATTGATTTTTTTTTTTTTGGTTTGTTACAGCTAATCATTCTTATCATGGTTTCCTCTAATGATTGCTAAGATACTTGGCTTTCATTTTGAAATTTTCTTAACTGCTTCAATCATTTTGTCTTCTATTTTAACAAATTACCTACTGGATTCACTTTCCCCTCTTGAATACTCTAGACCAGTGGTCACGACCCCTTTGACAAAAACTCCAAAATCATTTACATCACGATTCAAAACAGTATCAAAATGAGTTATGACGTAGCAATGAAGATCATTTTATGGTTCAGGGTCACAGCATGAGGAAGACTGACAGCTCTGCTCTAGATCCTAGAGCCTTACTGCACTCCAGCAATTCTTTTAATGACTTGCACAGGAAGCTGTCGATCTCACCAAACCATCTGTGCTTGTCCCAATGTTACACGAGAAGGCTCAATTTTGCATCTTCTCTTTGATTCTGGAATGCCATCCCCATTTCACTTTGAGACTCCACTAGTTGCCATCCAGTTCCCTCTACACAACTCTGGGTTTCACTTAGGTTCCCCCTCCCTGCTTTGCAGTCCTCTGGATCAATCCAAGGACCCTGTGCACGCCAGGCAAGTGTTCTGTGTTCTACCCCTTCTAGTTCTTCTGAGATAGAATTTCACTGTGTCATTCAGGCTGGCTACTGACTTCCTGTGTGGCCTAGATTGTGCTTGAACTTGGGTTCCTCTGCATTTGTCTCCCAGGTGCCAGGATCACAGGTGGAAGCCAACATGCTTGCTTTAGTATGTATGACTTCAACTCTATAACACTAATATCTTCCTAGGTTTCAGGGTTACATGTATTCAAGTGAAATACTATTTAAGTATATTATATCTTTTATTCAATATATACAAAACCATTATCACCTTCCTTTATATGTCTTGGCTAGTGGAGTTCTTAAATAGCTACCTTTGTCATAGATATTTATAAGGTTGATCATGAGTACATTCTGGTAGTTATGTTGTCTCACATTTTTGACACTTTGGTAATGAGTTGTTTTCAATTACTTATTCTTCTAATCATGGACTATCCCCCTCTTTCTAACACCTTTCCAACTCCTGCAAATCTTTATCCCTCTCACTTCCTGTCCTGTTTAAATCACATTGTGAACTCAAGGTATTCATTGTAACTTTTGACAGTGTGATGGCTGTTCTTGTTGGTCAACTTGATTACACCTGGAATTAACTAAAACCCAAGGGACTGCATATACCTGTGAGGGATTATTTGAATCTTTTGAAGTCCATCTTCAATCCGGGTCACACCTTCTGGTGGCAGCTCTTTGCCTGCTTGCCCTCACTCTCACTGGCAGGTTCATTCCTTCACTGGTATTGAAGTCTACTTCTTCAGGATTCCCGTATATACTAAAGATGAGATAAGATATCCAGTCTCTTAGACTGAACAACTACTGGATTCTTGGACTTTCCATCAGGAGACAGACATTGTTGTCAGAACATTACCTGCCAGCCACTCTAATAAATCGTGTGTGTGTGTGTGTGTGTGTGTGTGTGTAGAAAGAGATGTTAGGTAGATAGATGATAAATAGATAGGTGATTAAATGATAGACAGACAGATGATAGATTCGTTCTATCAATTCTGTTTTTTTTAAAGCATACTGAATAATACAGGCTATGTGGCTATGTGGAGGTGGTGGTCTCTTTTCTGATCATCCATCCACACAATAACACAGGGAATGTGTTACTAACCATCATGTGAAGCTAATGCATGAGTTTTTTTCATGCAAAACTTTGATTTTTATGGGCTTATAAACCAATCTGAGGTGGTGGAGAGCTTCTAGAAGCTACTTTTAAAGTGGACCTCCATGCCTCTAGTTGGTACGTGGCATGAAGATGTGGTGTGATAAAGGGTCAGACAGTACTGTCCACAACAGAGGCTGAGGAGCAATGGAGTAGTGTGTCATAGAACGTGGTAGACATCAGAAACAATCTCTAAAGAAGATTAGAGTGAAATTTAAATGCCTGTGTTCTGAAATTCTATCCTGCAAAATTTGCTGTTTTAGGAATATCCCAATTGATTTTCTCTAATGAACTTCACCAAGAATTATTTTTACTAAGTCACCGAGGAATTGATTTTCAATCATCATTGGTCTCTTTTCTTCTTTCCAAAGAGGACTTCTTGGTGCTTGTGCTTCAAGCCTGTCAATAACCTTGCCCAATATAGTGAAGAATGGAGCCTTAGCATCAGCCCTTGGGGAGAGGCACAATATGAAGAGTACATTCAGAGTAGTTTACATTATTATCCCCTTTATAAAGTGACCATTTTCAGCAAAGAAATTGTGCGTCCGGTCTCTGGGCCTACCTATTGATAAATGGTGACCATGCTGGCGAGAAGAGGGTTCCCAGCAGAATCTGACCCTCAGTCATACAAGACCATGACCAAGTAGGTGATGATTTTTAGGAGTCCTAAGTATGGTGGATAAGAATCTTAGCTTTCATTCCTTACTACCCTCTGTAGAAACAATCCTCCTATAAAGGGTAAATCATGCTTGTGTTGGGTCAGTTCCACTGCACTTGGAGTAAATCTACATTTTGGTTAGGTCTCCTAAGCTGTTAGTACTGTCCAGGTGACTTAACTTTTCTAATGTGAGCGAGTCCTTCATACACAGTACATGATCTGAATCTTCAGACAGTAACTTCTCATAAGGTTCTTGATGTTGAAGTACCATTTATAAATATCAGTTGTCCTCAAAGTCTCCTCTCCTCTGGAATTCAATGAGTCACTAGCATATTTTGATATTAGATCATTTCCATCTGTTCTGTGTTTGTATAAATGTCATGAGTATTATCTCCTAAGCAGAATTTCACTCCTATGAGGTCCAGATGGTAGGTAGGACTGAGATCTGATAAAAGATGTCATTTCTCATGGGTAAAAAGGCTTCACCACAATCTGGAATCAAGTTGCAGGTAGCATTTCTAAATTTGGGATAATGGGATTCTTACTAATTTCTATGTTATTCAAAGGTTTGGCCACTATGTGACTTTCAGAATATAACAAACATAATTTTTAGGATTTATAAAGTTATGTGGTCTTAGTAACCACTTACATGCTGTATTGTGTGTACATTATAAAAGTATGTAAGTATAATATATGCATACATAATATTCCCCTTTACAATCATCAGCTAGATAACATTTTGCTGACTTTTTCCTTCTGCTAATGATCTTATACCAATTCTTAACTACTATGGCCTTCTGGAGAACAATTTAAAATTTCATCTATACACAACCCTCACTGTTTTGTAAGTGATAATGGTTTAGAAGTGAAGCTGGAAACATCTGCAGTTATTGTCGCACATATTCTTGACTACCTCAGACAGCCTTTTCATGACCACAGAAAGTATCATTTGCTTCATTAACGTCTGTATTTTTAGTGTACTTTAATCAATTGAAATCCTATTGCAGAAGAATGTCTCATTATTCTGGTATATGAGATATCACACCTGAATATGACAAAGTTCTTCTAAGTTTACAGCATCCAGACAAACTTATTATATTTGTGATTATCTAAGTACCACATCCAAACATACAGATAAAAGCATATAGATGTGAGCAGAACAAGAGATAACTGTGTCACTTAACTATTTGAAGAATTTTGAGAAGCCATCAAAACACTAATTAGAGAGAGAGAGTAGTATGTCTGTAGTCCAAAATTACCAAAACATCTGGTTCATTTCTATAATCCTACTGCCCTGGAGGCTGAGGCAGAAGGATCACAAATTCTAGGCAAATCTGGTCTGCATTTAAGAAGACCCTTTCTAGACCCTTTCTAGAGAAACAAATAAATACGGCTGGTGAGGTGGCTCATCAGGTAAAAGTGCTTGCCTTTCAAGCCTGATGAGCTGAGATCAGTCTCTGCATCCCATGGTAGGAGAGAACTGATTCCCAAATGTTGTCCTCTAACCTCCACATTTGAGCCATGACACACGTGCACCTGTGCTCAAACACACACACACACACACACACACACACACACACACACACACACACAACTTATGAAAATAAACGAATAAAAAGTAAGCATGATATATATTTTTAAAAAATAACAACCCAACAGTTTAAGGCTGGAGAAGACATCAGTGGCAGAACTTATACACAAAAGTCCAGAACTAACATAGCTCAGATGACCAAAATTATTCACCAAATGATCCCTTAGGAAGTTAGAACCCACTAGATTTTTGTCTGCAAAGTAATATAATTCTCATACAATATATATGATCTAAAACAGTTGTTCTTTCCATGAGCATGTGTGTCTCTACACTGTGGAATCTGCAGAAATATATCTAGATTTAAATATGTAGGTATGTATATATATATATATGCATATATATGTATTTTTTTTCAGGATTTAGAATCAGTAATTGAGTTGTATGGGGGAAACACATTTGGAATTAGAGAACATCATGGAAAAGCCACCCTCTGTAGACACTGATGGATGTTCAGTGTTTACAGTTAGATAGTGAAAAGATAAACATTCCACTTGCAAAAAGACGGTGATATAAGATCCAGTGTGAACTTTAAGACACTCTCTAGGGAAATATGCATGTGTTGTTCTGGCACAGTAAGTGAAAAACCACACAGTATTCTGAAACTGTCTAATGTTTTAGAAAAGAATAATGAACAGTTTCATGATTTGATGAGGAGTTGAAGTGATTGATCTCTCAAGAACAATGACTTCAAACATTAAAAATATCTAAGCTTGTCAAAAATCAGGTGTCCATAAGTGTGTAGATTTATATCTGGTTCTTTGTACCAGGCTTTTTCTTTTGGGCCACCAGCCAGCTCCCAAACCATGACAGAGACTTATTATTGGTTATGAATGTTCAGCCTTAGCTTAGACTCATTTCTTGCCAGCTCTTATAACAACCTGTTTCTCTTCATCTGCGTTTTACCTTTCTTTCCTTCTGTTTATTTTACTTTCTTTGCTTCTCATGTTTGCCTGGGGACTGCCTGGCTTCTGGCCCTGAGCATGTCCCTCTCTTTCTCCCTTGTTCTCTTCTCCTTCATCTCTCTTCTCTTTCCAGATTCCTCCTCTTATTTATTCTCTTTGCCTGCTAGCGCCCCCATCCATCTCCTGCCTAGCTATTGGCTGTTCAGCTTTTTATTAGACCAATCAGGTGCCTTAGGCAAGCAAGGTGAAACAAATACAATACATCTTTACATAATTAAAACAAATATAGCACAAGCAAATGTAATACATCCTTACATTGTTATATAAATGTAGCATAAACAAATGTAACACACCTTTACACAGTTAAAATAATATTCCATGGCATAAACAAACTAATTTCCCACAACAGGTCTGATTTTATGCCAATCCTATGTGGTTTTTATTACTATGTCTCTGTAGTAGAGCTTGAAATCAGAAATTATGATACCTCTGGCAGTTTCTTTTATTGTGCAGGATTGTTTTAGCTATCCTGTTTCTGTTTCTTTTTTTTTTTTCCCCTGAGAAGTTGAGTATTGTTCTTTCAAGGTCTGTAAAGAATAGTATTGGGATTTTAATGGGGATTGCATTGAATCTGAGATTGCTTTTGGTAAAAATGACCATTTTTCCTATGTTAATCCTACTGATCCATGAGCATGGGAGATCTTTCCATTTTCTGATATCTTCTCCAATTTCCTTCTTCAAAGACTTGATGTTCTTGTCATACAGGTCTTTGACTTGCTTGGTTAGCGTCAGGGTATTTTATATTGTTTGAGGCTATTTTGAATGGTGTTAATTCCCTAATTTCTTTCACAGTCCATTTATCATTTGTATATAGGAGAGCTACTGATTTTTTTTAAGTTAATCTTGTAACCAGTCACTTGACCAAAGGTGTTTATCAACTGTAGGAGTTTCCTGGTAGAATTTTGGGGGTGGCTTATGTATACTATCATATCATCTGTGAATACAGTATTTTTATTTCTTCCTTTATAATTTATATCCTCTTGATTTCCTTTAGTTGTCTCATTGCTCTAGCTAAAACTTCAAGTACTATATTGAATAGGTATAGAGAGAGTGTACAACTTCGTCTTATTCCTGATTTTAGTGGAATTGCTTTAACTTTCTCTCCATTTAATTTAATATTGGCTGTCAACTTGCTGCATGTTGCTTTTATTATATTTAGGTATGTCCTGATGCTGAGGCATTATTGTATTAGGGTTCTTATTAGAGTGGCTTACAGGCTGTGGTCTGAGTAGTCTAACCATGGCTGTCCCCTAACAGAAAGGCCAAGGATCTGGTAGTTGTTCAGTCCTGGAGATTGGATGTTTCATCAGTTGCAATCTAGTGCTGGAGTTCTTAGGAAGTCCTGGAGAGCTGCCAGTTTCCAGTCTCTGTTGGAATCCCAAAGCATTGGGTTATAACATCAGCAAAAAATGCCTCAGGATCAGGACTTGCCAGTGAGCATGAGGGCAAGCAGGCAAAACATAAAATCTTCCTTCTTTCATGTCCTTTTATGTGGGCTGCCACCAGAAGGTGTGGTTCAGATTTAGGGTGGGTCTTCAGACCTCAAATGAGCCTGATTTAGGATGGGTCTTCCGCTTCCAATAATCTAAGCAAGATTATAATTATCCCCTCATAGCTGTATGCAGCTGCTTAGGGTTTAGTTAATCACAGATGTAGTCAAGATTAGCCATCATATTACAATAACGAATTGCTACGCTGAACATTTTTTTTTAACTTAAGTCTTTGCCCTCATCCTCAGCTATCCTAGAAGTGATGTTTTAATTTTTAACTCAGCACATCTTTCTTAAATCCCCGATTGCCCTCTGAGCTAATTTAGTTGAAAGATTTCCCAGAAAATTAGAAGCTCAGCTCATCCTTTAAATTGATTTCTAGTTGTGTTTTGGTAGGATCATTAGCCTTTGACGCCTATAATAAACAGGAAACAAGTCACATAGTTATATAAACAACTTATTTCTGTATTATTTAATTTTTGAAAGATATTGTAGAAAAATAGAAAAATCAGAAAATCAATCCTTTATTATGAAGTGGTAACTTGCTAAGACAGCCAAATAAGCTTTCATTTTAACCTTTTTGTTTCTATTTCACAGTAGTATAGTTATGATATTGAGTGTATTTGTGCCTGGCAGGATTTTGTTAGAGGGTAGGATAAATAGTTGTCTTTTGTTGAATGGAAACAGGTGTCTGTAATTCTAGTTTCTATCATTTTGTCAGCTGAAGCATGAAAAACTTATGAAAGTAACTTGGGACACATCTGTCTGCATCTCTCCTAACACCATGGATATATTCCAGGGTTATCGGAGTATATAAGCAAGGATTACTTGGATTATAAAATAAGGAATGGCCTTGTTGAGAGATGATCATGTGATACTGAGCATTCAGGGAGTAGATACTTTAAAGACTATGATAGTTGTAACTTTAATAATGGTAAATTATCAGTTAACTATTGTGCCTTAGGAGCCTAAAAACAGCTTTGCAGGGTGATGTGCATTTTGAGCTGGATAGGTGAATGACAAGGAGGACATGACTGTTCCTACCAACGGTTGAGGAGAAGGATTTTCTTGAAGATATAAGGGAGAGAACAGTCAGAGTCCAGACTGATGATGGAAAGCAGAATAGACAGGGGAGAGAGAGAGAGAGAGAGAGAGAGAGAGAGAGAAAGCAAGAGAGGAAAAAAGGAGAGAGGGGACCAGGAGAGGGAGAAGAACCAAGAGAACACATGGCCAAAATGACTGGGTTATGTAGGGAAAAGAAGCTGGGGGAAGGGAAGCAAAGCTCAGAAACTGGAGAGGTTTAGGGTATGGGGTGGGGGAGGGGGAGTAGAGAAGCCAGGACTCTGTAACCCCTACTTGTGATGCTGAGAGAGCCTGGCGGGCTTTGGTATGTTAAATAGGCACCACAGTTAGCCATTTGTCCTGAGTTCCTTTGGGAGCTACAGTCTGAGAGCTAGGAGAAAAGAACTAGGGTATAAAATGCTTTACTGACTAGCACACCTTCATCCCCTGGAGTTCACTATATCTTAAGTGATATCTTTTCCCTTTTAACTTCTTAATGCTCTTTGGTATGCTTCTTACCAGTCTGGGACAAAGCGAGCAGTTTCTGAATGCCTTCCAGAGAGTAGAGCTGTGCCAAGGAAGGTGCTATGATCCTTGCATTTCCTATGAGCATTATTTACCCATAATCTCTTATTGGAGATCATGCTTGTTTTGCATAATCTCAATAAGATTAGTAAGTGCATAAGGACACTAATACTCTGAAATCTTAAAGGATATGCCCATTGCTGCAAAATTGATCACAAGCAAACGGGTTCTACTGAACTCCCTGGATCTTCTTTTTTTTTAAGGAAAGAAGACATACTCAAGTACTTGTCATCATGATGTGAAAGTTTCCATTCAAATTGAAAAAAAAAGTAAAATTTGAAATTGGGGATTTAAATTTGTTAGTATCAGATCTTTACTAATGCTCAGGAATGTATTAAATTTCTAGGGCAAGCATGTGATTGCTAACAATAAGAATATAAAAACACCAATTATAGTAATTATTCTATTGCCATGTCATAATTATCACATGTTTATAGTCTTACATGAGATAAAGACTCATGTTGCTACACACGGTGAGCAACCAACAAGTTGGTAATTGCACTTAGAAAAGAAAGGAGGGTAAAGCTACCATATCTGTTAATATTTAGAAAGCCATGGCAGTGGTCAAGTTGAGAGGCACAGAAGGCACAATTTGGAAGGAATGGCAGAAGAATAGGAGTGTTTAAATGTCTTAAATACAGAACATAAAACATATAAGACAAGCCAAGTTAGGAAGGTATCAAAATATTTTAAAAAGTGATACTGTGAATTATATGCTTTTCGTTTCAGTGTTATGTACAAAATAACGGGAAATATCCTAAGACTCCAAGATTCCTACCTTAGCATGTGCACACCTCACCTGTGGTGAGAGTTAAGACATAAAGGATGCTGTTTCTGTGACTAGATGACTGGGTGACAAAGGCAGAGAGATGGATTAGTTTTGTAATCATTTTGGTTTGATTCATCGAACAGGTAGATGGTCCTAAGTGTGTTGTCCTAGTCAGGCAAAGCTTTCCAGAGACCAAGTGGCAGGGGCACTCTCTTCTGATAGCTTTGAAAGAACTCCTGTCACCCTCAACACAAATGGGGCCAGACTCAGAAGCCACTAATCACCTCACTGGTTCTCTAGCCAGCACACTGCAGTTTTTGGTGGCTCACTGAGCTCAGCTCATTATGTGAAGAAGCCAAAGCCTGTCTTTTTCAATCGATAAGATCTAGTTTCATGTGTCCATGAGATCTGGGATCAGTCATAGCATTTCAAAAACCGAGCTTCTGCAAATATACTAAAAGCACTTTTATGAAGCCAAGATAGAGAGCATTTGTGGCAGATTCTCCACACTGTTCTTTAACTTTTCTTAGAACTGTGAAATTAAGTCAAAACAATTATTCTTGAAGGTAAGCCAAATCAAACCCAACTTGGATAAACACCCCGAAGGAGGATGGGGTAGCTTTCCTAATGGGAGTTGTCAGTCTCCAGAATATCTCTTTTCTGTTTTCCCACAATTTCCAAATAAGGTTTATAGTATAGGAAAACAATGCGTACAGGCAGTTAAACAGGAAGCTCAAATGCTAAAGTAAACAGACACTCAACCCTCAGTGAAGGGATTGTGGGCAAACAACAGCAAAAGATGTGGGACAATAGATGAGACATGCCAAAAATCAATAAATCAGAGCATAAATACTCACAGGAATTAACAAGGAACTAGGAGGTTTTAAACAAAGCACCGTATTCAGCTTCAGAGACAAGAAAAGACCCCACACTCCTATAGTAAATTATGCTATGATAACGTTTCCTTGTGTATTCCATCCAAAGTTCAACATGTCTATTTAAACACTTCTAAAAGAAATATATTTAAAAGGCTTATGTTTAACTATCTAGATTTTAAAATAAATATTATAGATTCTGTTCTAAAAGTTCCTAAGGGGCTGAAGTAATTCAACTTGAATCTAGGCTTATAAAAAGGAATGAGTGATTGTTCTTTCTCTTAGAAACCAGCTACAGAAGGAAAACATGTTTTATGGTGACACGAAACAACAAGAGCAATAGATTTGGGGAATTCAAACAGCAGCTATAATTTTTTACTAGAGAAAAACCAAGAAACTGAAGAAATAAAATACGCAACTAGATAATCGTTCAAGAAATCCCAGTCATGAACAAAGAGCCCCATCTTCACAAAGCGAGAGTTTATATGCAAGGGTTGGTTGTGTGGGGGCATACCTGTGATTCTAACACTTGGGAGATCAAGGAAAGCAGATCAGGAGTTCAAGGCTAGCCCAGACTTAATGAAAGCCTGTCTCAAAGTAGCAATAATAACAAACAGCAAATAACCCTCCCCCCCAAAACGACACCCTCCACATCCAGAAAGTATTGTACTAAATTCATTCATCAAAAGGTTAAATTCCCTTTACAAAAGCAATGTTGTACATTTAGAGCAGCAAGAAAAAAGCAATTAATGTAAAATTATATACCTACCTCAGTATGATAATATGAACGATAATTAAATATTTGAATAAATGGAAATTTTGTTGCATTTTTTATGGAATGTTTTCCCAAGCATTTGTGAAAGAAAAAAAAAAAACCTCTGGAAGAATTTTAAATGTCTGAAGGTTCTAATATTATAAATAGAAGGAGTATGTTCAAAATATGGGGTTGCAACTGGATTCAAGATGACAATTAAGGATAGTGAGATTGGTCAGCCAGTAAAGGCACGTGATGCCAAGCCTGACAACCTGAGTTGGATCCCCAGAACTCAATTGGTAGAATAAGAGAACCAACTCACACAATTATTCCCCTGACCTCCAGGAAGGTGCACACACATAGGCATGCACACACACACACACACACACACACACACACACACACACGCACACACGCACACATGAACAAACATGCATGCACACACATACTAATTTTTTTTTTTTTTTTTTTTTTTTTTTTTTTTTTTTTGGTTTTTCGAGACAGGGTTTCTCTGTGTAGCTTTGAGCCTTTCCTGGAACTCACTTGGTAGTCCAGGCTGGCCTCGAACTCACAGAGATCCACCTGGTTCTGCCTCCCGATTGCTGTGATTAAAGGCGTGCGCCACTATAGCCCGGCCATACTAAATTTAATAAAAATGATTTTTAAAAATTGCAACACAACTAAGCAAGAATGAATGGATGGTTACTATTTTGGCTGAGACCTCCTGACTTTCAACATTAAAACAACAACAACAACAACACATCTCTTACTTAAAGGGAAAAAATTAAGCCAAATATGAGTGACCAAGGAATGTGAACACAGATTTTATACAATCTGGATATGTACCTAGTTGTCTCAAGGATGTTAGGTCACACACAGTGGTGGGCAATACATGACTAGGGGACTAAGCCAAAGATAATTTGACTCTGAGCTGGCAACAGTCCAACTATCCACAGTCCTTGAAGTTTTAATCAATCAATCAGCTTTTTAGAATTTTTAATTAGCTGCTGGGTTTTTTTCCTTTGAACTTCAGTTGACAGAGATGAAGATGTCAAGCATGATAGTCTTCAGCTGAGGGAGCTCGCAGAAGCGGTGTGTGCAGGCCTGTGAGCGAGCCCTTCCTCCCCTGCCTTTGCCTGGCACCCCTGGACACAGTACAGGAATCAAATTCAAGTTGGATTTTTCTCTTTCCACCTTGATTTCTTCTCCCCCTTTCCTGCCTCACCCAGCTGCTCGTTATACTTTTAACTTTTCTACATATAAGACAGAATTGGGACCCTCAACCTAAAGACAGAATTTTGATTTTAAAATACATGTTTTAGAGAGTTTGAGATAGTCTTTTTTTTCTTCCCTGTATATCAGGGGAAACATAAAGTCATGGTTTTATATTTAACACCTAAATTCATTTTTTTACCTAGAAATATTGTTCCTGTGTAAGGTGTATCATGTCCTAAGTGGACTTTAGGCTGATTTCCAGGAAGCCGTCTGAGCTTTAGAAACTTGTCTCTCTGCAGCTGGAAAAAGGGATGGAGCAACCATCTTTACAGTGGAAATGACCTTGATGTCTGCTTTTCTCCTCTGATCACTTCGAGAAAATTGGGCTGTAGCTCAGGTTCAAGATAAATCAATAAACACTTTAAAGTGGAATTGGGTTATCTGAACACTAATTTTATGCCCTGAACTGATGTCAAGGTGAAAAATAGATCCTGTTTTCTCTAACAGACTTACAGAGTGAAGCTTATTTGATGATTCTGAAATTTGTAATGTCAGGTTTTCAACACTGCTGCTATCCAGAGACCGGAAAACATCTCAACTTTTCTAACAACCTTAATGGCTGTTTTAGGGACTATGGATGATTTAGGTTATTGTTGCAAACCCATAGAGCAATCACAGAGTCAAATCTTCACACAATTGCTCTAGTCTGGAACGCTGAATGCTCAGTGCCAGATTAGCTCAACATGGAAGATTTTCAAAGTAGAACTAATATGGATAAATAGAATACTACTTTTTGGTCCATCATTCATTATCAATGCCCTAGATTTGAGTAAAAATTACTGTTTGTTTTTTATAGCTAATTTTACCATGTAGCTGTCAAAGTAAGGAGAATAGAGAATAGTTTTCAGTCTTTCAGGGAGATGTTCAAAATCCATCTGAAGACATTGATATCCCTGTCCTCCAAGCACTCTTATTTCCTAATAAATATTTATTTTATTTAATAATATTATTTGTGCTGGGCGGTGGTGGTGCATGCGTCTAATCCCAGCACTCAGGAGGCAGAGTCAGGCAGATCTCTGTGAGTTCGAGGCCAGCCTGGGCTACAGAGTGAGTTCCAGGAAAGGCTCCAAAGCTACACAAGAGAAACCCTGTCCCAAACCCTTTCCCCCCAAAATAATATTATTATTTGTGTCTATGAATGTGGGGTATTATGGGGGGAGGGCAATCATGCCACAGTGTATCTGTAGAGGTAAATGTATCAGTGTGGGGTATTATGTGTTTAGGGGTATCCATGCCACAGTATGCCTATGCAAGTGAGAGGACAATTAGTGTCCTTGTTCTTCTCTGACCCTTTCTGTGAGTTCCACTGATAGAACTCAGACGGGCAGGCTTGCATTCAAAGAGCCTGTACCCTCTGAATCATCTAACTGGCCTTTATTCTAAACCTTACTGCATACAAAAACCAATAAAATGTTAATAGCAGATTTTAATTTCCCATATCTTTTATCCCATATCTCCTAATGTAATTGAAAGAGATTACGAACAAATTGAAGTAATACTGGTTTATCAAAGAAATTCTTTTTCCATTTTACATACCAGCCACAGTTCCCCTTCCTCCCCTTCTCTCGCTCAACCCCCACCCCACCCCCCATCCACTCCTCAGAGAGGGTAAGGTCTCCCAAGGGGGGTCTACAAAGTCTGGCATAGCAAGTTGAAGCAGGACCAAGCCCCTCCCCCCTGTATCTAGACTGAGCAGAGGAATGGGCTCCAAAAAGCCAGTTCATGCACTAGAGATAAATCCTGGTCTCACTGCCAGTGGCCCCACAAGCTGCCCAAGCCGCACAACTGTCACCCACATTCAGAGGGCAAAGAAATTTTAAGAAATGTAGTTTTTGTAGGCTAAAATTTTTCTCCAAAATGCAAATAGATCACTGGCACACTTAGGAAAATCTCACTGGTAGCGTATTCATGGTTTGTGGGAGGTTTTTTCCTCAGTGGATGTCTTGCAGATGTTTTTTCAGATCACTAAGCATTACCTAGAATATAGGAACGTAAGTGTTTCTGTTAATAATACAGTGTCCTTACAATGGGAATTTAACAACACGTTCAAGACAGTGATTCTTAATCCCAACATACAGAAAGATGGATTTGTTAATGTAATCAGGACTATGCAATTTTACATGAGGCTGAGGCAGCATTAATCTTTCCTTAGTTTCCCAGATTATTCAGTTCATTAAACTTCTCATTGACTTTAGGAAACAAGTAAGTGTATGATGTTATAAAAGACAGATGTGAAAAGTTCACAGTGAATACACAACCATCTCCTGTTCCTAAAATATACATCAAGTGTGTTCATTTTTACCTACTTCCAATATGAGCATTTTAATGTAAGCCTCCTCCTCAGCTGCCAGGCTCGACTACAAGACCCTTCTGCAGATTCCATTTCAAGTTTCCTCCACACTCTTTGCTGCAATCCCTCAAAATGTTGAGTACCACAAATGACACGGCCTTCGGTTATTTTGTCCTAGAGTAACTGAAAAATGGTGAAATAAAAACTGAAAAGCGGCACCTCCCCAGGTCTGATGAGTTGCAGGCTCTGTCTGACCAGCCAGCTTAGATCAGGGTGCCTTCTCCTCTTTCAAGGGGTAGTTGACCCTAAACTGGACTGTTCCAAGCTCAAGGATTTCTCCTGTGTTTTCACTGTTGTCTGCTTGAATATAAGTGGGTTTTCTCACACTCTAAATCACATTTTAGCAGCAGCATCCCTGATCCTTCCATGCAGGGTTTGCCTGTATGCTTTGTCTCACTGTTTACAGCAAATTTTAAATCTAGATTCAAGCGCATATATGTACACATCACTCACATACACGTGCAGATATCTCTATTTAGAGAAAGACTGAAATAAGGGAACTAGCCAGGAGACAAACAGGCGTCTACTTTTGTTTCTCTGTTTTTGGCTTGCTAAAAATTGCTCATTTTATGAAGACAAGGACTGGGTGTGTTTTATTCTTTAAATGACCTCTAGTATGTGTAAGCTCTCAACACATTTTAAAAATGTTTCCCACATATGAATGAACAAAAATAATGCAGCAATAATGATGTTCTAATTTTATTGGGGTAGATAAAGATCTGTAAAGCAAACTTCAGGAATTTCAATTAAAAAGCATTTCAATTCTGAAAGTCCTGCCAACCAAGCCACCACAGTATCTTCTGTAGAAACCTGGCCTAGAATTCTTTTCTGGCACCTCAATTTGCTTATTGTCATTGTCCTAAAACAAAACTGTATCAGGAAGCATTGTCTGTACCACATGAAATATGTCCCCAAGTGTTTCTGTACCACTTCATAGCTAGCTCCAAGTCTTGGACATTATTTACTTCAAAACATGGACCAAATACTTAACATGAATGTAGGTGCTTAGATAAACAGCCACTTTAACATATGTTGATTAAGTCTGAAGTGCATCAGAGAACAAAGTTAGTTCAGAGGCATGACTTTCAGAAAATACAGGGCATTTCCCAAAGCAAATTTAATCTTGTCAAAGGAGAGGCAAATTAACTTGTAAGAGAGTTCATATCATTACCAGGAAACATTTACTCATCTTGAAAGATATTTTTCTGAAAAGTATGATACCAGGTTGCACCAAGGCACTGAGCTTGCTGTACAGACAAGGAGCCACCACCACCCCCACCTTAATATATGCCATGTCTTCTAGTTAGGAGATGAACACAAAGGATATTTTATTTCTAACTTCTCATCTAAGGGGCGCTTTCAGTAAACATATATGCAGAATCCCCACTGCTAAACAGGTTCCTTTTCATTGGGTCATAAAATGAAATGTGTTAGTTGAAGAGACTTTTTGTCACAGGGTGAGAGTAGGTGTCATTGGAGCTCAGAGATGAGCGTCTGCCCTTGGGTTCAGACCTGAAGGGCTGAGTCACTCATAGCACTGCCCGCTTTTCTCACTGGGTGCTCGATTCTCTTGTGATACTTTAAGTAATCAGAGCCTGGTTACCTTCAGTAAAGACAGCAATCCAGTGCATTCTGACAAAACAGCAAAAGACTGAGAAGTCTCCTATACTATTTTAATCCATTTACTGTTCCATTCAAAACTATTAACTAGCCTGTTCTCTATAACAGGTACTCATGCCCCAGAAGTTTCTCAATTAAAACCACAGCCCAAACTTTCTTTATGGTGTTACAGTTTATTGATTTTTTGCCATCTTCAGGATTTTTAAAATAACTATTCTAAATGCTTTATTTTGAAAGATATACTGATGTCCAAGTTGCATTTCCTCCATTCTTTTTGTGAAGGACTTAACTAATAGATCCTGTGTCTGACCTTTAAGAGAACCGTGAGATACTAAAATCACACTTGGAAAAGCGATTCCTCAGCATGCGCCTGTCATGACCTATAATTACTCAGCACCCTTAGCTGCTGAGATTGCAATCTCTGCTGTCATGGTTCCTATGCCAGAAAGTCGGCCCCTAGCCATAAAGGTGGTGTCAATGTTATTTGCCACTATATAAGCAGAACAAAAAGTTGCTGAGCCTCTATTGAGTTAATAATAGATTAGTGGATATCAGATGCTTATCTGTGTTGGATTACATATGCTGTGCCAGGGTCTAGAAGCACGTGACTAATTTTGATAAACTGAATGAAAAAGGGAAAGAGAACATTCGAAGATCTACATTAGTGTTACTTAAGTCACATAACTAAAGTTGAAATAAATATTGGAACATAAGATAGAAGTAGGCAGATTGTCAGTGTCAGGCAGTTCTTAGAAAACTCAAGATTTTAAAGTAAACAAGCCTGGTGTGTCAGTAGAGGTGACCTCCATATTACCTGGAGATGTAGGGCATGGGGCATGGGATTAATTCCACTCCAAAAGAATCCTGGAAATACTCAAATTTTCAATTTAATCTTTGCTCAAGAAGTTTCAAAAGCTGAGTAGAGAATGTCCTGAGATTCTCAGTGTGATGTATTATGCCTTTCTTCATTCTTGCATCTTCTTGCCCCAAAGGTAGCAAGTCTTTAAGCACTGGTTACAAAACCAAAAGACAAATCCTTAACAGTGTAGACCCATCCATTACTTCCTGAAGAGCGTTGACTGGGTGTGGTGTTAACTGTGTAACCATTCATCCTGATCCAAACATAAGAAAGGTGGAACTTGGACTGTACGGTACATTAAAGAGCAGAATCCCCTAATAATTGAGAAGCCCTTGCTATCAACTTGCACACTTAGTGACTTCCCAAGCCTTTCTTCTCTCTAATGAAGTCAAATAACTCACAGTCACATTATGCTACAATGGGAAGCCTCCTGTGATCACAGTCACGGATTGTTATTACTGCAGCCATCCATACTCATAATATTCCTTTCTTAACTTGTATGAAAACCATATAAATATGGACTAAACTCTGTGGAATTTGCACTTTTCTCTCTCTTTATGTGATGCATTATTCATGTGAACTTCACAGGATTTATGGTAAAAGCTACCGAATATGCAGTATGAAATATGTTAGAACCATGTCCCTTTCTAATTAACTTGATGATGTCTTGAGTTATTCTGAAGTGAACTACTTACGTTATCATGCACAAAGGCAAATCAGTGTTAGCCCATGGAAGTTCTAGCTTAAGAGAATTGACAAATACCTTCACATGAATTTAAGTGTTTTGCCTCTTAACTGAAGTATCTGTTTGTGGTGAGCTTTACTTATGTCAAAAATGCAAATCATTTCTGGAAAGATTTCAAAAAGTCATACTGTAATAGATTTGTGAGGTGTTAAATACTAATCCATGGAAAAACAAGCTAAAAGGGACTATGAAAATCAGGGAAAGAAGAATGAATATTGAAATATTTTATATTAATATAAATATTGTATATATTGAATCTATCAATTCAAGATGTATTAATGATGAGGATAATTTTGTTAATTGTAAGTGGTGATTCATCCTCTATGTGAGAAGAAAAGATATTCATCAATCCAAAACATATTAAGACTCCACTGGACCCAATGGCCTAGGTGACTAAACAGTAAGATACAGTCAGAATGTCACAGCCATTGTGCTCTAACTACCATCACCTACAAATAAGACAGGTAGGGACTGAAAGAATAGGAAACAATCACGGAGGAGCCTACATGGGTCTGCCCTAGGTCCTCTGCATACATGCTGTGGCTGTTTAGCTTGGGGTTTTTGTGGGACTCCTAACAGTGGAAGTAGGTGCGTCTCTGACTCTTTTGCCTGTCCTTGGTACCCTTTTCCTCCTACTGGGTTGTCTCATCCAGGCTCAATATGGGGGTTTGTGCCTAGTCTTATTTCATCTTGTTATGCTGTGTTCTGTTGCTATCCCTGTGAAAACTGTTACTTTTCTGAAGGGAAACAGGGGAAATAGAGGAGCAGTGGGTCTGGGGGAGAGTGAATAGGGGGCTGAGGTCAGGAGGAATTGTATAAGAGAATAATAAATGAAAAGAAAAAAAGAAAAAAGATAATGAGACATCAGATAGTGAGAGTTCTGTCTTCCTCTCTTCTTAAGCTGCATACTTACTAACTTCATAAGTGTCCTTATTTTTAAGTTAGTCAACTTAAAACCACTCTAAAAGAATTAGAAGGCTTGGAGATCACAGACTTTTAGAAGCATGGGCTTTTAGACTAATGGGGAAATTACATATGCAGAGTCCTTAACAAGATTAATCTCCTTATTTCTGCACGGCAGTTATTAGACAAGAGGAATTTACTGCTTTTTAGACAATTATCCAAACCTCAAAGAGCACTTTTAGGTGTAGGAAAGTGCAGAGTAGCCCCAGCCTGGTTTCATATCCAAGAACATGAGTATAAGCTAGAATCTTAGACAAGCCAATTTTATCTAAATTGGGATTCTTTGCGAGTGGAGGTAAACACAATTTCCTCGTGTTTTAACAATTATTTGAGAAGCACAGGAGTAAAGTTCCTTATCAATCATTACCACAGTGTTGATCATAGGTTTATTGTCACCCATAACAATTTTTTTCTAGTTTATGAGATAATACACTGTTAAGAAATGGACTTAGTAGCTGGGTGGTGGTGGTGGCACATATCTTTAATTCCAGCACTTGGGAGGCAGAGGCAGTCAGGTCTCTGAGTTCAAGGCCAGTCTTGTCTACAGTGTGAGTACCAGGATGTCCAAGCTACACAGAGCAACACTGTCTCAAAAAAAAAGAAGAAGAAGAAGAAGAAGAAGAAGAAGAAGAAGAAGAAGAAGAAGAAGAAGAAGAAGAAGAAGAAGAAGAAAGAAAGAGGAAGAGGAAGAGGAGGAAAGAAAAGAAAGGAAAGGAAAAGAAAAGGAAATGGAGCTATCGAGTCCAACGAAGCACCTGACGGGAAACAGAGAGGTTGAGGTCCTCTTCCCAGCCCCTCTACCCACCCCACCCCGGTCTACCCTTGCAATGTCTGCAGTCTACCCCTTAGGACCTGCTGTCACTTGTCCTAATGATGTGCTTAAAGGAAGGCATACTACTTAGGTCTGGGCTGGACAGCACTGCCTTCCCACTGAGGATGTTCATCCAGTGCACTGTTTCACTTGCTCTGTGAAATCCGCACCTTGGGGCAATCTTTTAAAGAGATTTAAAAACCTTCTGACATGTTTGCCATTTAAGCAAGCTGAGTGCGGTTAAAGAAGCAGCGTAGGACCTGGGAGAGACTTCAGAAAGTGTCAAAATAATGAGTCTTGCTCCTTTTCTGCAAGAAGGGCTTCAGCAACTCTCTGCTCTTTCTTATACATGCCTGCAGGCAAGATTTTCCTCTGGACAGTTATTCTCTTTGAGTCTTTCAGTACCTCTTATATTTTTTACATTCCCCTCTTCCTCTTTATTTTTTATTTCTGCTTTTATTTTGTTTTTCTTCTCTTCTTGTTGTTCTGTTACCAGTGAAATAGTATGAACTAATAACCTACTATTTGTGAATGATAAGAGGCCATAATGTTCCATGATCAGAAATGCTCAGGGTCCTCTGATACAAGGATACTGTGTTCCAGGGCAGTTCTTCATCTCGGCAGGACTGAGCACGGCACCATGGGGTTGTGGTTTCTCTCCTACACACATTACTTTTCCCTCAGTAGTACTCACACATCCCTTCCCACTCACACTGTTGTTTGCTCTTATTCCTGTCCTCTACTGTCTCAGTTTATCTCCTTTAAGAGGTGCTGTGTTGTACCAGTCTTTTTCTTTTGGGCCACCAACCAGCTCCCAGATCATGACACAGAGACTTACTATTAGTTTTGAATGCTCAGCCTTAGCTTAGCTCTTTTCTTGGTAGCTCTTTTAACTTAAATTAACCTGTTTCTCTTTATCTACCTTTTGCCTCAGAGCTTATTACCATTCTTACTTTCTTTCTGCGTATCTTGCTTTCACCGTTTCTTGTATCTGGCTGGCAGCTGCCTGGCTTCTGGCCCCAGTGTCTTCCTCATTCTCTCCTCCTCTCATTCCTCCTTTCTCCTTTAGTGAGCCTAGATTTATCACCCAGTTTATTCTTTCTGCCTGGCAGCCGCGCCTATCCTTTCTCTGCCTAGCTATAGGTCATTCAGCTTTTTATTAGACCAATCAGGTGCTGTAGGTAGGCAAGGTGAAACAGATGTAACACCTCTTTACATAATTAGACAGATGCAGCACAAACAATTATAACACACCTTTACACAATTAAGTAAGATTCTGGAGCATAAACAAATGTAACATATCTTTGCATAGTTAAAATACTATTCCACAACACTGTGTGCTCAATCTCTCTTCATTCTGTGATGTTTAAAGGGATCACTGACATGCTACACCAAAGCTTCATATAGAACCAATGTCCTCTTCTTTGCTGTCCTTACTCAGTGTGAAGATCTTGGCCTGAGCTCATGCTCTTCGGGGCAGCCTCAAGGAGCTGTCGTGTTTTGTGTTGCATTCTATATTCAAACATTAGCCAAAGATTAGGGTTTATATCTACTATATTTTTTCCCTCAGGTGGTTTTCACCTCCGTCTCAAAGAAAATGCTCAGAACTCTTTTGAAGGTGTCAGAGTGTTTTCACTGGCCTTTCGTCTCCTGTTGCGGTCTCTCCCTGATCACTCAGATCACCTTTCTGAAGTTTTGTTTTGTTTGCACCTTTTTACTGCTTGCTTCTGTCTGCTGCCCCTGGTTACACAAATGACAATATTTAAATGTGTTAACACAGACTCCAGCTCACCCTTCTCTAGTCCTAGTCCATCTGGCTCTTGCCACTCTTCATAGCGTGCTCATGACTGTGTTCCATACACTGCCTTTGCTTTGGCTTGACTGGTTCTCTGTGTCCTAGAGGATCCTCATCTGGTTTCCTTAGGTCATGGCAGATTTATAGAGCTGTGGATAACACTTTATTTCCTCAGCACTTGTGATGCCCTGAACTCATACACCATGGTGGGAATGTCAGGAAGCCGCAACTACAGGAGTAACTGTTCCCAGCACATAAGAGACATGGACTCTGTATCCCTATGGGAAGGCATTCCAATGTGTTCTTTACTTTATCACAAAGGCCCCTGTACTGGCTAGTTTTATGTCAACTTGACACAATCATTTTGGAAGAAGGAACCTCAGTTGAAAACATAACAGTACTAGACTGGCCTGTGGGAAAGATTGCAGTGCATTTTCTTGATCGGTGGTTAATGTAGAAGGGACAAGCTCACTGCAGATGGTGCCACAGCTGGGCATGTGATCCTGGGCTGAAAACAAATGAAGGATGAGCAAGGCACATGGAGCAAGCCAGTAAGCAGTGTTCCTCCATGACTTCTGCATCGTTTCCTGCCTCCAGGTATAGTGGTATTCTATTTGTACTGAAATGTGATTTTATTTGTATGTTAATAAATAAAGTTGCCTAGGGGTCAGAGCTATTAGCAAGCCATAGCGAAAGCCAGGGCGGTGGTGGTGCACGCCTTTAATCCCAGCACTTGGTAAGCAGAACTAGGTAGATCTCTGTGTGTTCAAGGATACAGCCAGCATTGGAGACACACGCCCTTAATCTCAATACCAACCATAGAAGATTTGGGAGGTCTGTACAGACAGGCAGTCACGTAGTTGGGTCTACAACCAATGAGAAGGAAGAACCAGAACTCTTTATAAGTCAAACGCACAGGAAGTAGCTCCCTTTTCGGAGAGGTCTCTTGGCGAGAGAGGCTAGCTGGCAGAAAGCGGGTAAGGTTCTTAGCTCTGACCTCTTGGGCTTTCATCTTTACATTGGCTCTGTGTTTCTTATTTAATAAGGCGGTTGGTTACATCTACATTTGGCGCCCAACGTGACAAGAATCCATAAGAAACCGCTTGACTTGCGGCAGGTCCACGGCTGGTCCAGTTTCCCGCCTCGCTGGTCGGCTCCGGACGGCCTGGCTCTCTAGCCAGGGCCAAGGTCTGTTTGGCCTCAGGCCCCAAGCGGTTAGCTTAAAAGCCGGTGCTACAAACAACTCAGGCCTGCCTTGCCAACAGGGCCCCTGCCTGTAAAGCCAACGCACGTGGTTGGAGTTTAAGGAAGCCTAGCCCAGGCTTGACTCTGCTCAAGCGGGGACACGTGTTTGGATTTAAGCTTTTAGCCAGGGCTTCTCTCTCTCTCTCTCCCTCCCCCTCTCCGCTCAAGCCGCAACACGTGGCTGGATTTAAGCTTTTAGTAGCTACGCTTTCTTGCTTGCTCTCTTGCTCGCTTTCTCTCTCTCTCTCTCTCTCTCTCTCTCTCTCTCT
>CABHPP010058713.1:0-13142 GCA_902168425.1 Peromyscus attwateri
GTGTGTGTGTGTGTGTGTGTGTGTGTGTGTGTGTGTGTATGTGTGTGCGTGCGCATGCGCGCGCACACACACAACAAAATATTAGTTATTTCATTATTATTTTGCAAAAGAACCTGTGTAACAAAAAATGTGTTCTCATTCTACATCCCAAGAAGTTACTTTATACACCAGTCATAGACAAGGCTGAAAACCGGAAGATTTGGTTATGTTTCTGTAAACCTAGCCATGGCCTGGAAAGCACAGGAGTATGCAAGCTCTTTCCAGACAGACGGGCCAAGAATATGTAAGCTAAGCTACACACATAACATTTCAAAAGTAAGCAAAAAGGGAAAGAGTAGGCAGTGGCAGAAAGGAACTACAACCAGAACTCTAACTCATAAAGTTTAGTTTGTTCTTGTATATGTGTATACATATAAAATGTAGATAGATAGATAGATGATAGATAGATAGATAGATAGATAGATAGATAGATAGATAGGGATGAAATTCTTAGCACTCAATCATCTCTTCACCTCCAGTGCTTCACTCTGTCTGATATAATACAGACTCAAAATGTTTGATGGCTGGATTAATTAATTTTATGACATAAAATGTTCAATTCAAGAAGTGATGATATTCCACTATTTCCCTCAATTACTTTGACTTGACAATTTTTATTTTGTCTGACTCCTCTTCTCCTCTCTCCTGTCTCTACCCAGGATTCTGAATTCATCCTTTCTACGGCATTTCCTCTCTCAGCTTCATGTAATTTATAAAGCTATTATTATGCACTTTAGTATTAGAACAACATGAACCTTAGAAAGTAGTGTTAATGGAATTCTAATAGAAAAAAATAAGATAAATTATTGAGATGACTTGTAATTTGTATCACATTGCATCTCTCTTAAAAGGGGAGAGGGAGGAAAAGGGAAGGAAAGGTTGGCTTTTGCTGGATATAAGTAGATAGGTCCCTGAGAGCGACCAGAATACCTAATACACTAATCATAAAAGGTGCATAGCCCACTAATGATATGTGGAGACATAGAAGCCTGCCTAGTTGAGTTTAAATCTTGATCTTCCCGCTGCTAATTGTGATCTCATGCTATTTTCTTAAGCTTTTTGTTGTTCTGTTTCCTCATCTGGAAAATGGAACTGATACCATAAATTTGTGTGGTTAAAAATAATAATTAATAAGAAACAATATAATAGATACAGTGAAGACAGCCTCAGAGGGTTGTTGTAAAAAGTATAAAATGTTAGCTCAACAACTAACACGTAGACACTATGAGAGGAGCAGTGTTAAAGCCACACAGGCAGAGTTACTCCTAAGTTTAGAGTTCAAAGGAATGAAGAACGCAGTTATACGGCTTGATGTAGTGTGTACCAGAGTTCAGGAAAGAGAGACTGAATGTTCTAGAATGGTAAATACTTGACATCTATGCCTTCACCTCTCCCATCTGTGCCTATGACAAGCATTTCATATGAACTATGGAATTTGTTCTCTCCAAGTCTGGACACGATTTTTTTCTGCTGATACCAAACCAGGCACCTATCATCCATAAACGAGAGAGAAAACCTGCAGTATGAAACTATTTTCTTTCTACCTCTGCTGGGGGTTCATTATAGGATCAGTCAGCAGGGATAGAAGAGAAAGTGGGAGATAGCCTTAAACACATTGGCACAGGAGACCACTTCCTGAGTGGAACACCAGCAGCACAGACACTGAGAGCAGCAATCAATAAATGGGACCTCCTGAAACTGAAAAGCGAAGTCTACAGAATAGGAAAAGATCCTCATCAACCCAAAATCTGATAGAGGGATGATCTCCAAAATACATAAAGAACTCAAGAAACTCACCTCCTTTTCTGATCCATGTCTTTTTGACATCACCATAGAGACACATTCCACAGAGAAATGGAAGAGGAGGACTGTCACATGAGATGTACCAGTTTGAGTGGGTTCCAGCCATCAGCTCAGACTCTAGTTCAATGACATTTGCAAGGGACCACCTCTAGAGGGAGCTAACATTGCTATCTTAGTCCATATGTGAATGGGCAAAGAATGGTCAAATAGAGAACATTTTAAGTATCCAAGATCTGGTTAGTTAGAGCATTGTCCCTTGTTCCTGTACTTTCAAGGGACCCAGGAAGTATTACCACAGGTAAGTGATAAAATGAAGCAATCAATCCCTAAAGAAGAGGGGGAAAAATCATCTTACAAAGAAGTGGCTTGTTTGTAAATTCCTTACTTCACATATGCCAAGTACAAGAAAAAAAAAAAAAAAAAAAAACATGCCTACACATTTCTTTCCCAAACCCTTCTCAACAGGGACATTGCTTTCTTCTTAATTTTCCATGATCCATCTTAATTTTCCTTAATCCATCTAATGCCATCAATAAAATCTTAGCATAGAATGGGGAGGCTATCAGAAGAGAAAATAGGAAATACATAATTGACTATCATATGTTCCCTGGCTTAGAAGACTTCTTCAATTCAACATTCAAGTTTCCTCCCAGGTGCATCCATGTGAGCTCCTAGGCTCAAACCATGCAAGGCTGAGGACCAGTGTGCAGAATCTGCAACTCTACATATTTTGTTAAGACTTGGCCAGTTCTCTGCAACATCACAAAGTTTCCAGATTATATTCAACTAAACAGAACAGTAAATAATAAGCACCGACTGAATCACACTTTAAAAATATAGCTTGGGGCTGGCAGTTGACAAATGAACCACCATTCTCTGCAGCTGAATGGGGCTCTGAAATTGTAGCCTAGGAACCAGACAAGCAAGGAGGCAATACTGTCAGACAACAGCCACCCTGACCTCCCAGAGGCATCGGTTTGGCACTACAAAGGCAATGCCTAAAAAAGAGTCCATGGGGCCACAGACAGGCTGCTAGAGATCCAGCCTCTCAGGGAAAGGAACCAACTTCCATCTCACAATTTCCATAACAAAAAAAAAAGAGAAAGAAATTATCAGGTTGCAGTCAAGATAAAACTAACCTCCTCTAACTTTTCCCAGACTCCTCCACCCTTAACTGCAAAGGGCTTACAAGCAGAAGATCTGGGACCTCAGCATATGCTAAAACAGTCTCTTGTGTTCTAATTAGTGGACTGAACAGGTTTGAAGGATGACTGGGATCAGGGGATTAAAAGGAAAGAGTGTCAAAGGGACTGCATTTCACCTTCAGCCACCCTGAGGCCAGAAAACATGTTAGGAAAAAAAAGAAATTGGAAGCAAAGGGGCTCCAATATGATATGTCTCACAGCGGTGTTATCCTTAGGAAAACTGCGGAGGCCTTTGAAGAGAAAGTGAATATGGCATACTGTGGTAAAACGCTTGGCTAAGACCTTCGTGGAGTCATACCTGGATCTCCCCCTGACCCCCCAGGGGGCCTCTCAGTCAAAGATGCAGACCCTTGCCACCTCTTTCCAGTCCATCCTGGATGCGGCTGGAAAATTCATCTTCTCAAGTTGTACTGTAATCACAGGCCCACGTACACTTCTTACACCTTCTAGAAATCAAATTTTATGTATCCGATTACCCATAGTCCTCAACATAAAACCCAGCTCTTACTGGGGAATTCACTTACTTTAGACTAATAAACTGAAGAGTCCTAGCCAGAGCAGAAATAACATGCTTTGGTGCCCAACAGATTTGCTCTCTGTGTCAGTCTTGCACTGGACAACTGGCACATCTTTCCATTGCTGAATTTTCTCAGCCACTCATACAAAACAAAGGTGACACCAAATCCCATAGTACTTGTCATAACTTCATCATGCTCCATGGCATCCTAAACTGTTCTGAGCTTTAGATGGCAGTGCCATTAAGTAGCTCCATAGAAGACACAAACCTCAACAGATCAAAGGCCCCAGAAAAAAAAAAATACTGCTATGTGAATGTCACTGGATCAGATCCCTGATTCTACAGGTTATATTTTCCTCCTAAATTTGACTTCCACAGTATAACAAGTAAGTCGCCTACAGTTGTTTTTTGTTTTTGTTGTTGTATTTTTTTTGTTTTTTTACCTTCTTTGTCCTTTGGCAGAAGATAACTTTTACATGTAGGCAGCTGTGTGGCACACATATGCTGAGTGTGTCCTTCCATGTTTCTGCGCACATCTTACCCTCGCCACTGAACTGCCATTTGTTTGTTCTGGTTTCTTCGAAGAACAATGGTCAGTTTTCATCTTTTAAAAGGTGATTCAAAGTGAAAAATGGATCTGAAATGAAAATTAACTGGTGTTCATCATCTTGAGATCTAACTTCAAATGTATATTATGCTTCAGAGCTTAAATACATGGCAAAGATCTTTACGGTATAATGTCTAGAGAGGAGAGGAGGCAAGCCGGAACAAAATAAGGATTGGAACAAGAGACTTCTGAAGGAAACAGAAGATGACCGACAAGGGAAAGGGGCAGATTCCTTGTTTTGAAAACTGTCCGCATATGCTGTAAGCAACAAGAGAACAAATAATGAGGAAGTTTTCATGAATATACTTTATCAGAAGCAGAGCAGAATAATCCAAAATGAGATCTACTCTTTGCTCTGTATGTGACACAGAATAGTGAATGCCTGCCACAAAAGAACCAAGAATATAATCATTTCTAAAATGAACATTCTTAGGAGGAAAGAAAGGAAATTTTTGCCACTATGAAACCAAAAGCTTGCTTTATGCAATTGCTGTCTGAGTGGCAAGGGTCAACAGAAGAAAGCCTCATTCAACTCCATACTCTTCCTTTTTTTCAGTTTGCCAACTGATTCAGTCAGGAGAAAGGTTTAGGGTATTTCTGAGGCTGGACTCTACTGTAATGTCTACATGAGGGTGTCTTAAACCAACGCTGTGTGGAGCTATTGCTTTAGAAGAGTTGGATGGTCAAGGTCAGAAACAGCAGAGTGACTCAGACTCTGTGTTGAAAAAGAAGCTTCACTGCATATCATAGACAGAAATCTAACAAAGCCCATGAAAAGGCTCAAAATTCCAAAAAGAAACAGTGTCAGTGATTGGAATCATTCATTTACTAAAACCTACTGAAATAAGCACTTTAGAAGATTTCCCAATAAGCTTTATAGACCCAAATTCAATAGGCTGATAATAGAGCCTACATAAAGACTCCCAATATTTTAACCACTTAGAGTATTTGTGCCAATGTTTTTTTATTCTTTTTGCTCCTAAACATTGGCTTTCAGTGTCACAGTGTTACTGGGTCACACCCTGACACTGGATGCTCTATACAATTGTTGTATATGAGAAGTGTGGCCCTTCTTGCTTTATTTCATGGTTAGGGCTTTAGATTTCACTCTTAGAAAATTTTCCTCTTTCCAACGGCACAGAGATATGCTCTTGTAGTTTCTTCTACAAGCTTTATGGCTTAAGCCCTTACATTGAGGTTCATACATCTGGAGTTCATTTATATGGGTAAGGAACAAGGTTTCTTTTCCCCATGTGTTCAGCCCGGTTGTCCAAGTACCATTTGTGGGAAAGATGTTCCCATTCTCATCCAATTACCTTGGCATCTTTATTGAAAATCAATTGACCAAATATATGTGGGTTTATTTCTAGGCTCCATTTTGTTCTGATGATGTATAGTTCTGTTAAGATGCCAGGACCACACTGTCTTGATTACAGTAAGATTTATAGCAATCTATTCTTACATTTAGTAGGTAACTTGATACAGAGGGCAAAGACACAAACTCTAAGGCCACATTTGGCATTATTTAGTGGAGAACTTTTTTAACAACTCATCCTATTTCTCCATGCCTTCATTATTGGTAAAAGGAATATTTGATGAATTCAATCAAATGAAGGAAGTAAAATAAAGAAACAACAATTATTATAAATCTATAAGTAACAGAAAACAAATATAAATTAGCCAACTCCATTTAACATTTCCAGTTGAATAGTTACACAAATCTGAGAGTATTCATTTTCTTTGTACAAGGATAACATATGCATACAGAATGTGAAGGTGGTAGCCAAAACACAGATACTAAAAAATATTCTCAAAGTTGAGTAAAAACAGGAATATGCTTTAACAATGGCATTCTGAGTGATTGTAAACCTCAGGTTTAATTCAATGTTTTTATCACAACATGGCTGATTTTCATTTTTTATGTGATTTTTCTTTAGGACTTCAGCACAAGGAAGGACAGGGTCTCACTGCTTAACCCTGAATGACCTCAAACTCACAAAGATCTACCTGCTTCTGCCTCATGAGTGCTAGGATTAAAGGGTATGCTGCCACACCTAGTTCTTGGTTTTCATTTTTAAAAAGTAAATAATGACATTATAACATACTCTCTCATTAATAATCAAGGGATTTTGAAAATATAGTGTTTGCACTAACAAAGAGTTTTAAATTATTTATTAATATGGTGTTTTGAACTTGAATTTGAGTGTTTCTGTATAAAACACAATAAAAACTAATGATGACTGACTTTTGTAGTTCCTACTAATAAGTCCTGTGTTGCTGTTTTGCATACTATAAATGATACTCTTATGCAGGATTGCGTTGAAGCTACTCCTTTGGGGCACTTTTCCACTTCAATGTGAAATGGAACATTGGAGTTTTATGAGCAGTTTCATTGTGTGGCTTTTCAAAAGAAAAAAGAAGTTTTTGATTTTTTTTTCCACATTTCACAGTTCTCAGAAAAGATCTATTTTGGGATATTATATAGTCCAATGATGTCTTGAATAACCCGGAGCTCCATAGCATATGACATCTCTCAATGCAAATGTAATAACACCTACATCCTAGATGCAATTCTAGTACGTTTTTCTTAGTCTATGGCTCTTGTGGAGAGCATAACTTTGTTTAAGATATACATAGAGATTGAGATAAATGTGTAGGTGCACATACACTTATACATGTGATATATGATTTCAGGTAAATATAAAATAATTCCTTGATGCTTTATGAAACAACCTGGGAAAGCTTGACTTCTTCCTTTCCAATTTGTATCCCCTTAATCTCCTTTTGTTGTCTTATTGCTCTGGCTAGAACTTCAAGTACTATATTGAATAAGTATGGGGAGAGCGGACAGCCTCTGGACAGTTCCTGATTTTAGTGGAATCGCTTTGAGTTTCTCTCCATTTAATTTGATGTTAGCTGTTGGCTTGCTATAAATTGCCTTTATTATGTTTAGGTATGTTCCCTGTATTCCTGATCGCTCCAAGACCTTTATCATGAAGGGGTGTTGGATTTTGTCAAATGCCTTTTCTGCATCTAGTGAGATGTGGTTTTTTTCTTTGAGTCTGTTTATATGGTGTATTACATTGACGGACTTTCATATGTTGAACCATCCTTGCATCCCTGGGATGAAGCCTACTTGATCATGGTGAATAATTGTTTTGATGTGTTCTTGGAGTCTGTTTGCCAGTATTTTATTGAGTATTTTTGCATCAATGTTCATGAGGGAGATCGGTCTTTAGTTCTCTTTCTTTGTTGCATCCTTTTTTGGTTTAGGAATCAGGGTAATTGTTGCCTCATAGAAGGAGTTTGGTAATGTTCCTTCTGTTTCCATTGTGTGGAACAATTTAAAGAGTATTGGTATTAACTCTTCTTTGAAGATCTGGTAGAATTCTGCGCTGAAACCATCTGGTCCTGGGCTTTTTTTCCTTGGGAGACTTTTAACGACTGATTCTAATTCCTTAGGGGTTATTGGACTATTTAAATAGTTTATCTGGTCTTGATTTAACTTAGGTATGTGGTACCTATCCAGAAAATTATCCATTTCTTTTAGATTTTCCAGTTTTGTGGAATAGAGGTTTTTGAAGTATGACCTGATGATTCTCTGGATTTCCTCAATGTCTGTTGTTATGTCCCCCTTTTCATTTCTGATTTTGTTAATCTGGATGCTCTCTCTCTGTCTTTTAGTTTTGGACAAGGGCTTGTCTATCTTGTTTATTTTCTCAAAGAACCAACTCTTTGTTTCATTAATTTTTTGTATTGTTTTCTTTGTTTCTATTTTATTGATTTCAGCTCTCAATTTGATAATTTCCTGGCGTCTATTCTTCCTGGGAGACTTTGCTTCTTCTTGTTCTAGAGTTTTCAGGTGTGCTGTTATGTCACTAGTGTGAGATTTCTCCAACCACAAAGATACCTCCACAATAGACTACTGGCAATGGTCGAGAGAAAGCCCAAACTGACCTACTCTGGTGATAGGATGGCCAAACACCCTAATTGTCATGCTAGAAACCTCATCCAATGACTGAGGGAACCCGATGCAAAATCCATGGCCAGGCCCCAGGAGTCCAATTGGCTAGAAAGAGGAGGGTTTGTATGAGCAAGAATTGTTGAGACCAAGATTGGAAAAAGCACAGGGACAATTAGCCAAACGAATGGAAACACATGAACTATGAACCAATAGCTGAGGAGCCCCCAACTGGATCAGGCCCTCTGGATAAGTGAGACAGTTGATCAGCTTGATCTGTTTGGGAGGCATCCAGGCAGTGGGACTGGGACCTGTCCTCAGTGCATGTGCTGGCTGTTTGAAACCTGGGGCTTATACAGGGACACTTGGCTCAGCCTGGGAGGAGGGGACTAGACCTGCCTGGACTGAATCTACCAGGTTGAGCTGAATCCCCAGGGGAGTCTTAGCCCTGGAGGAGATGGGAATGGGGGGTGGGCTGGGGAGAAGGGGGGGAAGAACAAGGGAATCTGTGGCTGATATGTAGAATTAAATTAAATTATAAAATAAAAAAACTGGGTATTATTTGTCCTCTCTTTTCTATCTTTCCAACTACAGGCCCCTCACCATTTTCCCACTTTGTATCACCTGTATCCTGCTATGCCTCTCTCACCCCTGTCACGGTCCCTTTATACTTGCCTGATTTCTGTGATTTCTCCATCTTATACACTCACATCTGAAGATTTGGAGTTAGGAGCATCCAAGGAGTGAGAACATTTGATGTTTGTCTTTCTGGGTCTGAATTACCTCACTCAAGATAATCTTTTGTAGTTACATGCATTTACTTGTAAATTTTATCATTTTATTTTTCTTTACAACTGAATGGTATTACCTTGTGTGTATGAACCACATTTTCATTATCCATTCATCTGCTGAAGGACATTTAGGTTATATTTCCATTTCCTAGCTACAGTGAAATAGGGTATGGAGTCCACTGTGTTTATGCCAAAGAGTGATATAGCTGGGTCATAAGGTAGGTTTACTTTTAGCTTTTTCAGGTTTCTCCATACTGGATTCCAGAGTGACTGCACCACCTTGCTCTTCCCACCAACATTGAATAAGGATTTCCTTTTCCTCACATCCTCTCCAGCAGTTTTTACCATTTTTTATTGATCGTAGCCATTTTAACTGGGGTGAAATTAAATCTCAAAGTTGTTTTGATTTGCATTTTCCTAATTGCTAACATGATGAACATTTTTTTAGGTATTTCTTTTGCAACTGTTGGAGCTCATTTATTTTATTTTATTTTTTTTCTTTTATTGATAATAGATTTTTTTCTCATATAACATATCCTAATTATGGTTTCTCCTCCCCATCCTCCTCCGTTTCTCCCCACCTCTCCTTCCATCTAGATCCACCACCTTTCTGTCTCATTAAAAAACATTCTTCTAAGAGATGATAATAAAATAAAACACAAACTAACACATCAGACTAGAACAAAACAAACAAACAGAAGGAAAAGAGCCCAAGAAAGGGCACAAGAAACATGTGTAGATACAGAGAACCACTCCTGCACATACTCAGGAATCCCATAAAAAGACAAACTGAAAGCCATAATGTATACGCAAAGGGCCTGCAGGAGGGGGAGAGAGAGAGAAAGAAAGAGAAGGAGGGGGAGGGAGGAAAGAAATAGATGAAATGAAATAAAAACTAAATATGAAAAATAAAAATGATTACATTTTTTAAAGCCCTAACAAGACATTATAAGATAAGGAACTTGTAAATATGCCATTGAGTTTGGTTTTTGTTGGCCATGTACTGGTGGGCATATGGTTTCCCAGTGAGACTCCCTTGGAGGAAATTAAATTATCAATTGGATATTGCTTCTGGGTAGGGATGGGGGACATGTGTACACTTCTCCTTTCAGCTTTAGGCCCCTATGTGAAACACACCTGCCTCAGCCTGTGTGAGTTCACATGTGAGTTGATCCTGTTAATTTAGAGGGCCTTGTTTCCTTGGTATCCTCCCTCCCCACCCCCACCCCCGGCTCTTACATTCATTCTGCCTCCTCTTTTGCTGAGTTCCTTGAGAGCTGAAGGATTTGAAAGAGACAGCCCATTTAGGGTTGAATGTCCCAAGGTCTCTCACTCTCTGTATATTGTTTGGCTGTGGGTCTCTGAATTTGTTCCCATCTGCTGCTGGAGGAAGCTTCTCTGATGATGGCTGAGCAAGGCCCTGATCTGCTCCCTGGCTGGAGTGGAGTAGGGGTGTTTCTTAGCCATTTTCATTTCATCTATTGAGAACTCCCTACCCATTTTTGAAATTGGGTCATTTGCTTTCTTGACTCTGTTTTTGGAGCTCTTTGTATGTTCTAGGTCGTAATCCTCTGTCAGATGCCTAGCTGACAAAGACTCTCTCCCACTCTGTGGGAATCTTCTCCACTTGATGATTTCCTTCGCTATTCAGAAACATTTTAGTTCTGTAAGGTCTCACTCATCAATTGTTGGTCTTAATTCCTGAGCAAATAGAGAGCCTTGCTCAGAACCTCCTTTCTTAACCCTGTGTGGTATAGCATCCTACACAGGTTTCCTTGTAGCAGTTTCAGCATTTCAGGTTACAAACCCAGGTCTTTTATCTACTTGGATCCAATTTCTGTGTATGATGATAGATATAGGTCTCATTCTTACTTCTGCACGTGGACATTCACTTTTCCCAGCACAATTTACTGAAGATGTTGTCAACTTCTCCAGTTTATGTTTTTTGGCTTCTGTGTCAAATATCAGATGACTGTAGTTACATGTACCCATGTCCGGGCCTTCTATTTTATCTCATTGGTCAGTCTCTGTTTCTGTTTTTGTACCAGTACCTTATCGATGACTAAAGCTCCATCATACATCCTGACATCAGAAATGGTGATCTCTGTCATATTGTTCTTTCTGCTGAGGATTTCTGTGAGGCATTTTCTTACTGCCAATTGACGTAGGAGGACCCAGCCCACTGTGGGTGGTACCATTCTTAGGCAGGTATGCCTGGGATGTATTTTTAAAAGGGCAGCTGAGCATGAGCTAGTAAGTGAGCCAATAAGCAGTGTTCCTGCATGGTTTTTGCTTCAGTTCTTGTCACGATTCCTGCCATGGCTTCCCTTGATGATGGACTATAATCTATAAGCCAAATAAACCTTTTCCTCCCCAGATTGCTTTGGATTGTGGTCTTATCACAGGAACAGAAAAAGAAAACTAGGATACATTAACTCTTAAATACTCATGGTACTATAGTACCTGCAACCAGTCCTAAAACTAACAAGAGGCCACCACAGCCTTTAAGTCCCCAATCTCCCAGATTGGCCACACTCAGCCCTTCCTGTAATTTATTAACCTGTAAAATAAGAGGCTATGAATGAAACATGGAAATTAAAATACCTGACTGAAACCTACATGCATGTACTAGTCTGGAATGTGCAATGCAATCATGCATTAGAGAGGTGTAAGGATTGGGACAAAGTATACCAAGTCTAAGTGTAAAGTTTCTATTCAATTCTAGCTGGCTGCTGGTTCCCACATCTTCTCATCCTTCCTAAGAGCTCAGAAACCTGGGTTGCTATGTGAAGTCTTCTGATATTCAAATAATATTAAATAATCCTATGGACCAAACAAACTACAGAACTAGTAGGGAGAGCTGTTCCTTCAGATAGGCCTCTACCATAGGTCTTTGTTGGCAACACTGTCTTTAGTCTTGGTTTCTGTTTGGATGACTGAGAGGAATCCATGAGCACCATGGCTAGTATCTCCCAGGACACTTCTGTGTGCCTGGCTTTTCTAACCTCCAGATCCTTCTCAGGCACAAGCAAAAACTGACCAGCGGCACCCTTAATTTCTCTCCAGAGCAATCTTTCCTGAAAGTAACTTACTTAGTCACTATTATTAAACTATTGCTGTGATAAAACATTGTGACTAAAAACAACTTGGGGAGGAAATTATTCATTTCCATTTTTACTTACAGCCCTTCATCGGGGAAGTCAGGGCAAGAGCTCAAGGCAGGGAACTGAAGCAGAAGCCTTGGGGGTACACTGTTTACTGGCTTGCTCCTCATGGCTTGCTCAACCCACTTTTTTTAACATCCCAGGACCACTTTCCCAGGAATGGCACCACCCACAGTGGGCTGGTCCCTCCCACATCAATCATCAAGACAATACGTCTACAGTCTTGCCTACAAACAAGGCATTTTCCCCATTGAGATGTCTTCTTCCCAGATATGTCTACATTTGTGTCAAATTGACAAAAAAAGGCAACCAGCACAGCAAGCATCCAAATTTCAGCGTCGTTTGCAATCTGGGTACAAGGAGATTTCCTAAGTCATCAGACACCAATTCCTTCCCTCTTTAAATTTTCTTCCATCAACACATCTCTTCCCTAATATTTCACCATAATCAGCAAAATAGGACTGCTCAGTACCTTAAGTCATTTTCTTAGAATTCTCAAATCAATAGCCAACGTGACTGACTCCAAGTTCTGCTTCCTGCATGACGGCAGGACACAAACTCAACAAATTTGGTGCCACAATATCTAAGAGTTACCTTTCCCCCAGGGTTCCTTTATGTTCCTCATTTGTTTCTAAATTGTTACCTGGGGTGTCTCTGATGTCTATATTTTTACCAACAGTCTTTTGAATGAAAGTGTAAACATCTGATATTGTAATATTATAGAGCCTTTTCTCGGCCGTGTTTTCATTGCCTTCTGCACCATCACTAGTGGAGTCATTGACATCTATAACATTAACAGTCCATTGAAAGCAATATAGGCATTTCCTCTCATGTCCTCAAAATTCTTCCCATTTCTGTCCACTGCCCAGTTCCAAAGCTATGCCACATTTATTTATTTGATAACTACCTTTCTAGGTACCCAAACCTCTATCATTTAGCATTAAGTTTGAGGAAGAAAGCCAGTGGGAGAGCTGGATCTAGGCACTGCATGGAGATAAACTGATTTGGGGGACTTACACCATAAATTCTGACGTCTGTATAGTGGGGCTTGTTCA
>CABHPP010058714.1:0-25045 GCA_902168425.1 Peromyscus attwateri
AAAAAAAAAAAAAAAAAAAAAAAAAAGACACTGACATTTTTATTGTAAAAATTAAAAAAAAAAAACCACCACACATTAGAGGGCAAAGCTGAAGATATGAGTAGTAGCAGTTTGCAAACAAAACCCTTTACGTATGGAGAAGACAAATGAAGAAAACTTGAGCTTCTGTTTTCAGGAAAAGGAATATTTTACAATAATACCATAAGCAGTTACACACAGAGTTAGCTGTACGTAATGCATCCGAACCGTGTTCTGTCTCTGTTTTCCAACCTTAATCATCCCTCAGTCACCATCTCATTCCTTCTGAGGAATTCTCTGTAAAGCACGGTACATATGTTCCCGAAGGCTGCTGGAATTATGTGCTACACAGAGAATAGCTTAAAGCAATAAAAATTAATTCTCTTAGTTCTAGAGGCTAGACATTTGAAAGTAAGATGTTGTGATGTCACACACACCTTTCAGGCTCAGGGTAAACATCTTCCTGGCTATGGTAACTCTAAGCAACAGTTGGGTTTCTGGGCTGATAGCTGAATAACTGTTGCACTAACCTCAATGGGACACTTTAGGAACCCTGTCCATCTCTCCTTCTGACAATGTTCTGTTGGATCATAATGATAACCATTATTTAGGGCCTGCTTAAACCAATCTCATATCACTTTGCTTCTTTACCAGTTAAATCTTCTAAGATCACCTTTCATGTACCATTATATTCTGAACTTCTGTATCGATATAAGTTTGGGGGACAATATTCAATCAAGACAGTAAAATATAAGCTATATTAACATAATTTTGTATAGAAAGTTTTAATATTAATCACCACATAAGTAACATAGCAGGCATTCACTATATAGACTATAAACTTTGGTTGAAATTTTATGGAGATTGTTAACTTGCAAAATATCTTGAGTATAATACATATAGGTTAACTTAATTTTCTGGTCAGATTTCTACATAATTGTATCTTATGAAAGATCCTCCCATGTCTTCACATATGTCATTTCTAGACTAGTTTTTGAGGGGATATCCAGGAAATGTATATAAAGTCTTCTCTTGTGTATGAAATGTCTATTTTCCTCTCTTACCAGATCACTGACTCAGTCTCTTCATTCCTTATGCTTTAAGTTCCTGAATGTTTAAGTCACCTGAAGTTTCCTGCAGTCTAATTGTTAAAAATCTGTAGACGAAATTCTAAACAGTCTTATTAAATAAGAAACACAGAGCCAAATACAGCGGTGCAAGCCGTAGAGATCAGAGCAATAGTGATAGCCACCAACTAACCTTAGCTTACCATGTCACTGTAGCTTCCCAAGAGAACCTTTTCCTGTCTAACCTGCGCCTTTATTGCCTTGCTGTTCTGCCTTCTCATTAGCTCTTAACCCAACCACCTCACTTCCTCGTCACTGCCTATCTATACAGACCTCCAGGTCTCTATGGTTGGTACTGGGATTAAAGGCGTGTGTCACCACGCTTGGCTGTGTCCTTGAACGCACAGAGACTCTGCCTGCCAGTCGATCGAATTAAGGGAGTGTGCTACCACCACCTGACTTCTGTTTATGGCTGGCTACGGCCTCTGATCTCCAGGCAAACTTTATTTATTAACATACAAATAAAATATCGCCATATTTCAGCACAAATAAAATATAACCACAAAAATCTTTCCTGCAGTGCTGCAGCTGTGAAACTCTTTCTTGTTCCTGTAATTGGAGACAGGGTTTCACTCTGCAGCCCAAAAGGGCATCAGCTATCTTGCTTATCCCACCCTTTCAATAACAAGGATGTTATACTACCTCCAGCTTCAAAGAAGTTTGGGGTTTGTTTTCATTTGAGGATTTTTGTTTGCTTTTAAATAGCTTTCAGCATCTTTATTTTTTTTTCTTTTCGCTATCTATATAGACTTTTTTTTTGGCAAGAACAATATTGCAGAAATTTGCTTTTCTTATTATCTATATTACGGAATTAAAATTTTTGCAGTGTCATTGCAGTTATTTATTTTTATAGTTATTTATAGTAATAGTATGTGTATATATGTGCACACTCCTGTGCCACAGCATACACAGGATGGTCAAAGGACAACTAGCAAGAGGTGGTTTTCTCCTTCCACCATGCTGACTCTCAGGACTCGGACTTTATGGCAAGTTCTTTTGCCTGGTGAGCCTTATTGCTGGCCCAGCACTAAGATTTTACCTTCGTGTTTCATAAATTATCACAGTGTTGTATTGAAAATACTGTAATTAGATAACAAATGCCTCATTAATTCTGATTATATTGATTAAGCTAAGTGGTTGCAGACCTGTGGGCTGGGATAATTATATGATGATGATGATGTACAGCATGTTTTTGCAGTATCATATCATTCACTTTTATGTATAAACTGTTAGGCTGTGAAAGCTGACCACTGGTAATGAAAGCATTCTCAAGAATTTGAAAGGCAAGTAAATAAGAGAATTGAACTAAGATGCACATATGCCACCATGAGTGTGCACATGCATTACTTTTTTTGAGCATTTGGACATTTTAATGTATGCAGATGTGGTTTAGAACTGCAAAGCTTCCTTGTCTTTTATGCTTAAATGGAATTCTTTGAAATGTAGATACATAACTTTAAAATTCACCCGTATATTGGGCCATTTTCCTTGTGATAAATCTACATGCAGTTTAAAATGTCCTGTTTTGCTCAGCATAGTTTATATAATTTACATTATAGTTTCCTGTCATTACATTTAGTTCAGTAATTTATTGTCAGTAATTTCTCCAATATTTCAGTGCCAATTTGTTTCATGGTGCTTTCTGTATGCTACTTAGGACAGTAAATCATTATATTGGCATTTTTTTTTTCTGTTGTGAAGTTCTCAGCAATGATAAACTCTTAACCTCTACCAGGACTGTCCCAAGCAGATTAGTGGGAGGCAGCCCCATCTCCAGCTGGTTTGAAATTTTAAGGGCAAAAATGCAATTGTGACTATACAGAAATTAAGCATTGTTACAGAAGCAGAGAGAAAACAGTTAAATGGTCAGGTTGGTAACCTTTACCTCAGGGTCACGTCATAAAGGAATTTAGAGCTACTCCAGTTACTAGTTTTACATGATACTTTTAGCACTTAAAGTATTCTTAGGAATAATTTCATGAGATGGCATAACTACAGTTCAGTAGCCTACTACAAACTTCCTCCTGGTGCACCCAGGGCTTCCTGCCGGCCTACTCAGATATAGGACAAGAGACATGGGAGGAGCTAGTCCTGAGTGTCTGAGGTAAGACCTCAGTAAGATTCTAAGTATTCATTACAAGTCATCCTTGTTAAACTCGTGAATGGATCATGGTTTATTTCATTTTGTTAGGTTGGAACTAGACTAAGATACAGTGATACTTTGTGAGGCATAGAACTGCAAATTGGTAAGAAAGGTGAACATTTCATTAAATGTCCCTTTGTAAAATGTCACCATCATGTCCTACGGTAGGTGTAATGAGTGCCTTGGTCCCTATCATCGATGTGTATATCAGTTATCAATTGAGTTTGTAGGTATCTTGGCAAAGTATCAATGGGTTTTGATAGACTGGTATATTGAATATCTATAAAGGAAGTCATTTGTAGGGATGTCTACCTAATAAAGATGAAGCTTGAAAAGGGGAAAGGATCTGCCCCCCCCCACCCCCAGAACAATATTATATGACCAGAACTTTGGTAATGGCTCCAGAGTATGTAAGAGCACATGGACTAGACTAACTTTTCACCAGGGCATCATGTATAAAAAAATGACACTGGTTCAGCTTCCTATACTAGCCCATAGATTCTTTCCAAGGATGTCATGAATAAGGTAGCAGATGGGCAGATATAACAGCTACATGTGTTAGTTATGCTTACATAATCTCTATAGTATACAGACACTGTTTTGCTGGTCACTCAGTTTATCCCAAGGAGCTCTTCAGGTTACTAAGAGGTCCTCAAAGTAGAGTGACCTCCTGTAAAGCTATCACCACCTGTAAAGGCCTGAGGACATGAAAGGCTATGCAACATATTAATGGGATGTGACAGAGGGAATAAGTTTGGCTAACATATAAGAATAGTTTCCATTTCAGAGAGTCAATATTTGGTTTTGATAGTGATAGAGTCTGAATGACTATATAATTCTCAATAATTCTCAGAGTTTGGGGCAATGCTCCTCATATGTTGGATAGTGGAACCTCCCTTTTTGGGGGGAGCACTTTTGTGACTATCAGGATGTCTAAAATAATTGTGGGAAATAAAGATACTTGTAGAATGATGTTATAAAGTGTGCTTTGTTGACCTGTGTATCACAAGAAATAGGAACTAGTTATCTTTTTGGCTGCTTTGCAGAGGCAATTTCAGTGTCCTAGTCATTAAAGACCTTTAAAAAGGTGGATGAAGCTTCTCCTGTAATGAATGTATTATGGTGTCATTAAATGTGGAGCTTGAGAGGCTATTGGCATTGACAAGAAGAAGAACATATGAATCAAATCAATGGCAGCAAAATATTTATCAGCTGAACATTGTACTCAATAATTTTAAGAACATTGCCGATAGGTCTCTAAAAGGGTAGGGACATTAGATTCTTCAGCAATCTACCTAGAGACACCATTTACTTTGGCTTTTAAAATAGACAAATTATGCTGTGAAGTGGTTACATTGTAAAGCTAACTGCCTCATATTTTCTGAGTAAGTCTTAGATATTGAATTTCAGTCTCCAAAGGCCTTATATTATATTACATTTGGCTATATTAATTATTTTAATTGAGGGTAAAGATCTATAGCAGTCCCAATTTGTCAAGCTTATTACAAGTACCAAAAACTTAATTTAATTTATTAATATTTTGGCCAGAGCTTCCATAGCTGCTGTGAGATATTTAGTCAATGCAATCCTTCTGAAGATTAAAATGAGGCATATTAATTCACCATTTTATTACATGTAACTATTGTACAACATGTTGTGTACATTGCTTAGATTTAGGAGGATTCCCATGAATATCTTTAATCTGATCTGCCCTATTGATTAAGGTCACAAAGGTTTGCCAGTTGGTATGCCTCAGTAGATGGTAATATTAATTCCAAACTTGTATTATAGATGTATGTAAAATATGATGGGTATTTTATAATTCCACTTTTTAAATTTTTATAGTATACTTTAGATTAGTAAGTAGTAGGTAAAATTATGGTTCTTCAATTTTCTGTTTCCAAATTTTGTGCCAATATTTTTATGTGTTTGTTTTTGTTTTGACTTGTTTTTATTTTTTATGTTTGTTTGAATTATTTTGGGCAATAATTATTTATACTTCTTAGGGATTATTTTACTCTGATCATATTCATAATTATCTTACTCCATTGTAACTCAAGTTACTAACATGAAGGTTAAGGGCCCCCACATAGAAGTGCTTGCTTATAGGGTATAAACCGCTCCATTTAAGGATAATTTGAATAAAGTCCTTAGTTGTACCATGAGGGTATCAAATGATATGTTCTATAGGCAAAATTTTTTTTAAAAGTACACTTGTTAGCAACAATGTCCCAAGCGATGGAATTATCAAAGACACTCACAAGATCTTCCGGAAACACCAGCTTTTTGTAGTTTACAGCTTAGCATTCAGCAATATAAGCACTTTTCCATACAACTGATCAACTACCAATACATATAATAAACAAGGTATCAGAATTTTGATGAGTTTCCAGTGGAAGAGAGGAATGCCTGCTTGATACACACAACAAATTATCAGTAGGTAAGCGCCTGTCCTGTAAAAAGTCTGAACCAGAATCATGAACTATGATTCGATATGAGTCAGAGATGTCGAAACTGTGACACACTCCCCAGGTTCAATGTAAGAACTCACTCTTACATCTAAAGTTCCACAACCTCTAGTATCAGTGATGAAATCTGTGATAAATGTTTACTAGAACTCATCAGCATAGCTCTACATGCAAGTTTGCCAGAAAACAGCAGAGTCCCGTTACTAAGGCAAACCAAGAAAAAAATACCTGGGGTGGTCATGCTCCTGGCCTTCAGAAGCCCCACTATCACAGTCTGGATTTTTCGTTAGCACAAACTCTAAAACCGTTCCAAAAAGGCACAAGAGAGCAGAGAAAGGATCTTGGCTTGGGAATTTTTATACATGATTGAATGAACCTGTGTGAACCTGGGAACCTGCACGTTTGAAACTTCCTGCTGTACCCGATGGAAAATCCTCAGGCTTCCTAGTCAGTTCTCCAAGCTTGGGGCTCCAAGTAAGTAGTGGGAGAGAGCCTTACTGCTAGCAACCACACATCAAACACATTTCAGCCTTTTTAGGCAAAATGAGCAAGGTACAAATTCATATAGCACATTATCTACCTCCAGATGAATATTTTCCCTTGTTAGCATATTTTGTATTCTCATTCCTCTTCAAACAAAATTATTTCCTTTCAGTTTACAGTGAAATGACTATAGCATGCATGCTGTAGAATGTGATTAGATGAATTTTCAAAGTGACTGTCATTTGACCTAATGCAGGTTCACGTGACAGATGTTTGCTCACAGTCATTATGTGACGGATGTCAATGTTACTGCTTCACATTTCTTTCAGTTTTTAAACAGTTAGGGGAACAACTTATGCTTAATAATTCAAAAGAAAATTGGAAAATGTGGTACAGTGACATGAAGCTAGTTGTGTTCCTCATATAGAAGTTTATATTTCACCACAGTGATGTAGTCTATCACCTATGTTTGTTTGCAGGTTGGGTTTTAATTTCTAGTTTTTGTTTGGTTGGTTGGTTGTTGGTTGGTTGACTGGTTGGGTTGGGTTGGGGTTTTGGGTGTTGTTTGTTTTGTTCTTGTGTGTATGTACTCTATGTGCTTATGTGTGGCGGTGGTATGTGGACCTGTGCCCACAAATGAGGAGCCAACTGAAGAATGTAAGGTTCCCTTCTCTATGGCTGTTCATCTTTTTTCCTTGTGACAACTCTCACTGAACACGGAGGCCAGTCAGCCTAAAAGGCCCTCTCGTCTCTACATTACTGCCAACCCAGTTCTGGATTTATAAATGTATAGCTACATCTAGCTTTTTACTTGAATGTGGAGAATCCAAACTCGGGTCCTCATTCTTGTGCAGCCTGAATGCATATTTGCCGAGCAATCTCCCTAGACCATGTGGAATAATGGAAAATAATGTGAAATAGTAGCCTATGTGTTGTCCTTTATCTGTGGACATATCACCTTGAACAGTTGTTTAAGCCTTCCAATTTATTTTTTTTAGTTTTCCTAAGGGTTTCTCTAGTAGTCCTGGGTGTCGTGGAACTCAATCTGTATAGCAGACTGGCCTTGAACTCATAGACACACCTGCCCTTAGTTAGGTTTAAAGGCATGTGCCATGATGCTTGGATTGCAATACCATTCTTGATGTGTATAGTTAACATATTATTTGTACTGTAGTTTGTCAGATTTCTTTGTTCTGTGTTCTGTCTGTATGCATATTACAGGTCACATTAAGGATTTTGTTTGTTTGTTTAATTCTGATTTGCTTATGAACTAGGTTCTTGCTTTTTTGCCTGTTGTAGTCCTAAACTTGGTCTCCCTGTGTAAATCTATTTCCAAATCTAGAGAGTGTGATACAAGAAAGCAGAACAGAAAATTATAAAAGTATCACCAAGCCATCTGACATCCAAGTCAGCTCACAGAAGCCCATGGGTTTATGGAATTTCCATAAATAGCTAGAGACTGCAAGCTCTATCTGAATCTCTTATATGCCTATAAAATCCTATGAACATTTTGTGACACACTTCACTTTTTTTTCTGTTTTTCTTTTTTAATGTAGAAGACTAATCCCAATGTTTATGCTCACCTTTTTCACTGCTGTCCTGAAAGGGCCATAAATATTTGCACTGGCTCCTCACGGTCTTCAATTCAGAACAAATGCTAAAAAATTAATTTTCTGCCAGATTCCACAACTGGCACTTAGGCACAAAATAGTCTTTTGAGAAAACCTTAACAGTCACATACATAAATTAAACTTACCTTTTAAATTCAAAATAGAATTGCTAGTCTTCCCTTCAAGAAATCAGTGTGTGCAAATATTTAAAATAATGAAAATTAAAGAAGACGTGTTTCTGTCTATTTATACATTACTTCTATGGAAAACATTTTTATGGAGGAGGCATTATACCTGGAGAAGTCATCACATGTAGTCTTTTTTAGGCATTTCATTATTCTCTTGCACAGACTCACATTTATACTATTTTTGCCATGACATATTAAAGACAGAAGATAAATGAGTCATAAAATACACTGCATGTCACATTCAGTCTCTTTGGTAAACATGAAATAGTCCTCACTTTATTTTATATGTGTTTATTAATTTTTGAGATTATAATTTAATTACAGCGTTCCTTTCTTCCCTTCTTGCTCTCTCCAAACCATCCATTAAACTCCTCCACAACCTCTTTTAAATTCATGCCTCTTTCTTTTTAGCATTCATTATTGTATGCATGCATAAGTGTGTGTGCGTATGTGTGTGTGTGTGTACATGTGTGTGTATGTACATAGATATTTTAAATATAACATGTGCAGGCTGTATAATATTAACAGTGTTATGTTTTCAGGACTGAATGTTTGGCACTGGACAACTAATTGGTTTTCATTTCCGTGTGCAGGTTTGGGAACTAGTTTGGCCTATTCACTGATGTCTTTCTTATTCTGTTATCATTTAGGTAGTTATGATGGTGAGACTTAATGTATGTAGCTTCTGATGCTATTAGGAGACTCAGTTTCACAGCAGACTCCGGTGCCTCTGGCTCTTACAATCCTTCTACCACTCTTCCACAGTGTTTCCTGAACTCTATAGATGTTTCTATTACACCTGGGCTCCACAACTCTGAATTTAGATTGATTGTGTGTTTCTGTAGTGGTCTCCATCTGTTACAAAGACAAGCTTTCTTGATGAAGGGTAAAGACTACATTTATTTGTGGGTACAAGAACAAATGATTATAGATTATTGTTAGAGATCACGCTGGTTTAGTACATTAGTATTAAATGTACTCCAATGACTTCCGATGACCATGTCTTCACAAGCACTAAGTAGTTAGCTGGGTTTCCAGTAACATGCACGGTCTCATTCTTCTTGAATGGGTCATAAGTCTAGTTAGAGAGTTTTTGGTTGCTGCCAACATGTGTATTCCACTACTGTATCCTTAGAATTATCATGCCATACCTGTCATTGATGTGGTTCAAAGGTATCACCTTTGACTACCCAACTGATGATTCATAAATCTCTAAGTATTTAACACAGAATCCAGTGCTGGACATAGTTGAAAATGTGTTTCTCTTGATGAGTCATGGGATTTTATTTATTTCCTTTCTACTAAACAAAACAGAATTTACATTTTACAATAATTCATCTATTTGAAAACTCTGTGGCCTATATTTCCAACAAGTTTTATGATCAGAATATTTATTTTTTGGTTGGTAGACTAATGACTGCTATGAATTGTACTATAGAATGTTTGTTAAGTCTCTGTCTTAAGAGGGATCTAAAAAGGATTCCCCCATAGGTTAAATTAGCCAATAATATTTTAGGTCCATTGCTTTTGTTAAGTAGGGGAAATTCAAAAGTAGATGTGCAGCTGGGATGTTTTCCAAACCTACTGAATCTGTGTAAGCTAGAAAATAAGCTAGCTCACTGTCAGAATTTCTTTGTTTTTGTTTTTTGAAGGATTTTATAAAAGGAATATGTTCTGAGCTTTAATCTTGTGTAATACCTATTATGACAAGTATTACCAATTAAAATTTTGGTAAAAATATTTTTACTGAAAATCAAAGTTGGGAAAAAACCTAGTGAGAGCAGGTATGTGGGCATTAGTAATTAGAGATCAATGGTACTGCTGTGAATCAAAGATACATGTCTTCTTGAAAACACTTTAATATCAAAAGTTTACATCTTATTTTGTCCTGAGCAAATAGTCTTTTCAACCATTTTGACTGTCAAGATAATTATTTTCTGTACTTATTTTATATTTTAAGCATAATGGCCTCATTTCCATTTCTCCAACCAACCTTTGTATCTCTTCTTTAATTCTAAATGTATAGAAATGTGCTATTAGTAATTATAACGTGATTATGAGTGGAGATCTGCATTTACTGGTTGTGAGTGACAGTCTTTCAGGTTGTATCTCTTCTTTAATTCTATATGTATAGAAATGTGCTATTACTAATTATAACATAATTGTGAGTAGAGATCTGCATTGCATTGGTTGTAAGTGACAGTCTTTCACTAAATTGATCAACTATTTACTCAAAGCCTGTGTCTGCGTCCACTTATGATTTAGATTCTCACCTTACAGCAGTAGTTTCCGGCCCTTCAGGAGAACACAGGAAAGCAACGATCTAACTGGGCAGTTTGTGTAAGAATGTGGACATTTGCGGGGGAAAATGTGGAAGCTCCCATTTGAGAGAAAGCTCTGGCAAAACTCAGTCATAACACAGAAGGGGACCTGGAAATTAATTGTGAAACTATTGCAAAATTTTAGAAACATTTGTCAGATGGGACATCATGTACCTGAGCCTTAGGGGACTAGTGCTTGTTAGATACCAAGAGGAGGACTTTCTAGCTAGAGAGAGCAACAAAGTAAAGCGTAGTCACGTGGAACATGATTTATGGTTCTCCGTGGGCTAAAGAGCAAAACATTGCGATTTACCCTGGAGCAGACAAAGAGTGCACTATGAGGTTTGCTGTGTGCTACATTTAAAGCAATTGAACGAGGGCTTATCAAGTTCCCTCTGCCTTAACTAACCATTCTCTAAACTGAAGCTACATGCTGCTAGTGAAGCCGGGCTGCTGAATTGGCATCATTAACATGTCCTGTGGTGCAGTAGTCAACCCCAGGGTGGTAGTCATTGCATACATTGTGGCAGAAATTCTTGAGGTTTGAATTTTAAAATATTTCCAGGTTGTCGCAAAGAGCCACTTGTCAGATATCCTGAGTGATTCTAAATTTTTTTTGTATATTCAACCTTTTTTTTTTCATTCTTATATGTTGCAACTAAAAAGGTATCTCTTAACCAGTTCCTCTCCTACTTGTTTATGCCTATGTTATATTGTTTAAATAGATTAGGAGTCACCTGTCAAATAAAGTCAGAAAACACACAGTTATGCCCATATATACCACTGACCATGAAAATAAAGGAAAAATAGGAGACTGTGAGGAACCATTAACAGAAGGAGCAAATATACATCAGAAGATTAATGAAGGAGTCAAAGTGGATATCTACATGGTATAACTACCAAGGCCACCCCTACTGCAACATCCTTCTTCCAACAAAGTCACAACTACTCCAACAAGGTCACATCTCCTAATAGTGCCACACCCTATGGGGGGCATTTTCTTTTAAACCACCACAGTGCCTTTGAAATCTCAGTTTATGTTCAGATTGTGGTTCCATCATTCTTACCTTGATGTTAAAGAACAGGATTGGCCAAGTCTCTATGAGACTACGTCACTAATATGTGCTTACCCAAAATTCTTGCCAAAATTAAAAGTCCTAGGGATAGGGATGTGGTTCCATGGTTGAGCACTTCCCTGCTCAGTTGCAAAGCCCTTGTTCTGATCACCTATATTATCAAAACTAAAAATGCAACAGATACCTCTACAGCCAATATAATCATGATTATCACTTTAGGGACAATAGTGACAAGTTCTTCTTCAATTCTGGGAATTCCTTCTTCCTCCTTCCCAGTACAGCTAGAAGAAGGCAGAATAAAAACTTAACTTGACTAACCGAACATATTTCTAATTGTGTTTACTTTTGATGTCCAGACCTGATGTTGGAATTCCAAAAACAAGTAGCTACCTAAATATTCTTCTCTTTTGTGAGGTGAGATAGATAAAGAATATAAGAGTCAGGCTTTGTGGATTGAGGGTGGAGACATTTGTGGATACCAGAAATATCTCACGCCATATAAATCCATTTGACAACACAGAGTTCTGTATGATTTTTTTATATGAACATGTAGTTTCTAAGAAGAAATCCATTTGTAATTTATATTTAAACAATAAATTATTATAGGGTTTCCTTTGCCTTACTGGCTTTATTCCTTGTTTTTGTTTTGCATTTTTAACAGAATGTTCATAATTAAATAAGGAATGGTTTCTAGAAATGTTGTTTTAAACCTAAAGAGTATCACTAACCATAAAAGGACATTTATAGTTATCTGAGTGACATACAGTCTTAGCTACATACCTTACCACCTGTCACGCCAGTCATGTCCCTTGTCCTCTCAACATGATCTCATCCACAAAACAGTACTGATTTTCTTTGTCCTACTCTAACACATGTATTTTTGTGAGCACTGAGAAACATCTGTCTTCCTGTGGATGTTTGTATCCGACATCACGTGGTTCCAATTCATGTTAGTTGTAGTCTCCTTAGTACTTTCTTTCCTGGGCAAATAAGAAGAAGAATTATATTTTATGGATACTAGTTAAATGGGGCCTTTTTTGGACTTAACAAGTGCTTGGTTACATTTGTTGTCTTCAAATAGGCTTCTTCCCTTCCCAGAAGGCACACATGTTTTCTTGTTCACAGAATTCTAAAGAGCCAGTTTCTTCAATGCTTACCACACTTGAGAAACAGCTACAGGTATGCTAGCCTTCCTTATGTAATGAAATCTGAGCCGCAAATTGTTGATCTATTCATCTGGTGATTACCTTCTATTGCAATTTACTACATGCTATCATTCAGCAAGTGTCTTCTTTGATTTCTTTCCTGAATTGCGCAGTCATTTTTCTGTGACTTCCTGCTTGACAATGAAGTTGGTGAGAACAATTTGTCCTATTTACAAAGCATAACTTATCATTTGATCGTTAGCCTTGCAGCTTTCTATCACTTACCATTTACAGCCTTCAGACCGTAATTTTCTGACACATGTTTTTCTGCTTTAAAGTTTTGTTTCTATTTCTAATACTTAGGAAAGCTTAGCTGCTTCCTGATAATCCTGGGCTGGGCTAGGATGGTTTTATGAAGGATTGTTGGTCACCAAAAAAAAAAAATTGTTTGTTATTCATAAACATTTGATTCTTCAAAGATTTCTTGTTATTTTTAGTAATTTGTTTTAAATTTGTAATTTTTCAGGCTTCTTTCTCTGGCTCATTTTTCACTGACACATCTTGATGTCACCTTGCAGCACGTGGTTGTTAACTTACAAATTTGTGCACTGAAATACAAATTAACAAATGTTAAAGTGTTAACAATATATAATATAATTGATAAAAGGAGGTAGTATTATGCACTACATTTTTCTTAGGTACTTTGAACTTTTAATATCTGGTTTTAGTAATAAATGATGCTTACACAGTAGCACACCTTCATGTTAAACTTTGTATATTGGTGCCTGCAAGAAAATGATGCATCCTATAGTTCATTTCAGTCCTGATTCTGATTGTCTGGATCTTTAGGTGCTATTTTTACAAATACAGACAAATTTTAATCAGTCTTTATAAAGATATAAAGATAGCCAAACCAAGTTTGGCAGGTTGAGACAGGAGGATTTCAAGTTCAAGGCCTGATAGGGCAAGTCAGAAAGATCTTGTCTCAAAGTAAAAGTTTTTTTGTATACAGTATTCTGCCTACATGCATTCTTGCAGGCCAGAAGGGTGCACCAGATCTCATTATGGATGGTTGTGAACCACCATGTGGTTTCTAGGTATTGAACTCAGGACCTCTGGAAGAACAACCAGTGCTCTTAACCGCTGAGCCATCTCTCCAGCCCCCAAATTAAAAGTTTTAAGGAAACAAAAAGAAGCCTACCTTTGTAATTGTTTACATGGTGTTTGGCCAACTGATTTATAAATGCTTGTACCCTCTATTTGATTCTGGGAACCTTCAAACATTTATAACAACATATCATCAGGTTATAGTTCTTGACATAATTATGTTGTTGTTGCTCTGGAAAAATAATTACACTTTGTAGAATAGAGCACTTTATTGGTGGACATTTAAAGAAGGAACACAGGACAATCATAGGACACCAGGGTGGCATAATAGATTAAGAATGCAAGCTTTATCTTTACTCTAGTTTTAAATGTTTATCCCATAGCTCCTTCTCTTATGTGTTTTTGGAAAACTATACTGACCCTCTATTCTCAGTTGACTCAGGAATGATTATAAAAACCATAAATTTCTGAGTTTTCCAAAATCTCCTTGGGAGAAACAATGTGGATTATTTCTTTCTAATACCATTTAATATTTGAACCACTCCTGTTATCAGAGATATAACCACACTTAAAATGAATTAGTTCTCCATAATCTATGAGTTTGGCTACTCAAGTGCAGTTTTGAAGATTACTACATCATATAAGAATGTAAGTAAAATAGCTGTCACTAGCATATAAAATTTATACTGAGCTTCAGAAAATGATTTCATGAAATGTGGTCTCCAGGTAAGGTCTGAACCCTTCAGGATATAATATTTATGTGTCATCACAAAAAAACATGACCAACTACATTCTTGCAAAAAGCGTTTTTCTGGATTCTTTTTTCTTAACACTGGTAACAATTTTCTTTTAAATTGAGCTAAACTTAATATTTCAGTAACAATTTTCTTTTAAATTGAGCTAAACTTAATATTTCATGCTTCTGTTTTAAGTTTAAGTCTAGCTAGGCATAAGTTTCTGTTTATAAAAAAATGGTCTTATATTTCCTAAATGTCAGAGGTGAGTGTAAATTCAAGCACCACAGTGCTGATATTGTAGGTTAGTATGACCATAAGCCGTGGGAATTGGCTACTACATCCTATGATTCTATGCTCTTCTCTGTTTATCAGCCATGCTTCTCAGAAAGAACCTCTATAGATTATATATCTTTAAGATATTCTTGTCAAAATAATTGTTCCTGTTCTCCAACATGTGATTATTTATAATTGATATTATGCTGCCATCCCAAAGTCCTTAAAAAAATGTTCATTTTATTATCATAATACTCCAAACTACAAAGAGAAAGTGTGACTATAATAATTTTACATGTGAGAACTGTATGAAGAGGTTCATCAATTTGTAAATTTAGCAGAGTATAAGAGCTAACAACCAATAGTAGAATCTATTCTTAGTTCTCCTTACAATTTAGTCAATACTGTGAGAAGAATTTAGACTCTTTACTAATGAACTCTTTAGAAATGTGCTCTGAGTGTTCCAAAGTCTTTTACTCTTCACATATTATCTGTCTGGGATCTCTGTGTTTCTTCTCATTTGCTGCAGGAGGAAGCTTCTCTTATAACAGATGAGCAAGGCACTGACCTACGAGTAGAGCACAATGTCAATAGGAGTCATTTTATTGCTAAGCTACTTCAGTAGAACTTTCATATTTGGTTTTACTCTAGGTCCCTGGGCTATCTAGTCTCAGATTCTTAGTGACCATTGCAGTATTGGTTTGGGTCCCATCTCCTTGAGTGGGCCCTAAGTCAAATCAGATATTTGGTTACTCTCACAAGCTTTGGGCTATGATTATCTTGGCATATCTTCCAGGCAGGACACCATTGTAGTGGATTGAAGAGTCTGTGGCTTGATTGTTACTTATATTTTTCCTTTGGTGGCATGCAGAATACATTCCAATAACAAGGACAATAACCCTTAGAGGTAAAGGTTCTATGTAAGTACCAGCTTATTGAATGTGTATGTTGCTTTCAGCAATAGGACTTTGTCCGTTTGTGGAGAGAAGTCTATAGCCTTGGCAACACCATGGGTTGATTAGGGGTTTCCCTGGGACCCTTCTGGCCATCAACTGGAATGTTTCCATCAAATCCTTCCCCTCATGGTTCAGGGAACCACATGGAAGAGGAGGCAGAAAGAGTGTAAGAGTCATAGGGGATGGAGGCATCATGAAAACAAGGTCATCTAACACACAACAGGACTGAAGCACATCTGGACTCACAGAGACTGACACATGCACAGGGCCTACATGAGTCTCTACCAGATGGGGTCCTAGAGGAGAAAAGAGAATTGGACACATGCCCACATACCATCGATTGAAGCTATCTCCAACTGATTACCACTTGCAAATGAAAATCTGATTTTTTTCCAAGGGAGTCTCACAGGGACATAAACTACAATAAAGGGTAGGCTGCATAGCCAGCGGGGGATGGTTAACAGAAAATAAACACAGTGTCACATTAGAGGTTCCTGTCAGGACAGAATTTTTTCTTTTCTTTTTTTTTCAATTTAATTTTATCTTTATTATTTTTTATTTTAAATTTTTAAAAATATTTTTCCTCTTTTTTTTTTTATCCCTACATGTTCATTGAGTATATAGTATGGCTTCCAGTATTATGTTTTTAATGGACTTTTTGGCTGTGGGAATGAGTAGGTTTTTGTGCCTATATCTGTTCCCTATGCCTTGGGCTCTTTTCCTTCTGTTTATTTATTTTGTCCTATTCCAATGAGTTTGCTTTTGTTTTATCTGATTTTATTTTATTATTATTCCTTAGATGCCTGTTTGCTTTCTAATGGGGGTGGATCCAGGTCAGAGACAAGTTAAGGAAGAACTGGGAAGAGTAGGGTAAACCATAATAAGGATATAATATATAAATAAAAATTATTATTTTTTTTGTTTTTTTTTTTTTTGAGGCAGTGTTTCTCTGTGTAGCTTTGGAGCCTTCCCTGGAACTCACTCTGTTGCCCAGGCTGGCCTCGAACTCACAGAGGTCCGCCTGCCTCTGCCTCCTGAGTGCTGGGATTAAAGGCATGTGTCACACTAGCTATAAAAATTAATTTTTAATAAAAGAAAAAATAAAAAAAGAAATATGATATTGTTATGCTCAGATCATGGGGCCCCCCAAAAGATCACCACTGAGACCGAATCCCACATGTAAAAGCAAAGAGCCTTTATTTTCAAGCTCTGAGCTTGGTCCCTTCATCTGTCTGATGTAGAGGTGAGAGCAGAGAGCTCTGAGCTCAGGTGGGGTAGAGTTTTTAATCATAGCTGAGGTTGGGCTGAGGGGATTTCCAGGGTTCAGGACCCTGATTGGCTGACCTTTGTCTAGGGGTATCTGTAAATCAAAAATTGGTGTGTGGCCGGGTGTTGGTGGCGCACGCCTTTAATCTCAGCACTCGGGAGGCAGAGGCAGGCGGATCTCTGTGAGTTCGAGGCCAGCCTGGGCTACCAAGTGAGCTCCAGGAAAGGCGCAAAGCTACACAGAGAAACCCTGTCTCGAAAAACCAAAAAAAAAAAAAAAATCTGGTGTGTGTTAGACTCAGGGACATCTGTACACCTTATTTAATGGTTGGAATGTTTGGGATGTCAGGTACTTCCCCTTAGATGTAGGCCCTCCCTGGGTGGGGTCAGCTTAAGGCTTTTCCGGGGTCTGGGTGTTGCCTGCCAGTAAGCCTGTCACAGAAGCTGTGTTTGGGCCCCTATCTTGTCATGGCAGCTATGTGGTCAAGCTGTTCTGGGACCCCTCTATACTATGAAATGCAGTAATGTGATTATAATGAATTAAGAAGTTAATATAAATGATTATAATTATTTCTAAACCTATTTAGCTAAATTCCAACTTCCCTTTGATAAATCTATAGTATCGAGCAGTAATTGAACATGTAAACATGTGTTTATGTATGTATGTATGTATATAGGTATACCAATCAAAAAAAATTTACTTATGATCCTTTTAATTTAATTTTGGTTATAATCAATTGAGATTCCTTTTGATTTATTAGTTAGATATTTTTATAAAGACTTTTTTTTTTTTTTGGTTTTTCGAGACAGGGTTTCTCTGTGTAGTTTTGGTGCCTGTCCTGGATATGGTGCCGAGAAATGACAAGACTAGACTGCTCTGTTGGCAGAGATGTAGATTTACTTGGGATTAAACTGCCAAGGCCTTCTCTTTTCGGGAGGGTGGGTGGCAATCAGAAAGTAAAACAGTGGCGATCAAGGAAATTTTTTATGATCATAAGCAGGGATGGGATCTGAGCTGGTTGAGGCTGTCCATATTGACCTGGAACTAGGTGCCCTTGTCAGAGGTAGTTGACTTTTGTGGGAGGTTAAGGGAGGTTCCTGGAGGATTGAGGGTGGTTCCTGGTGAACTGAAACCACCCCAAGAGGTCTGCTTTTATAGTAATCAGAAAACTTTATCATGTTTACATAATTACAATCCTTCTGTTTACCCAGCCAAAGGCCTTTTGTTTAAAACAATGTCAACAGCCATTGCGGGAGAAGAGGGGCTTTGGACTTGACAGCCTAGAAGAATACAAAAGGTCAACATTTTGTTAAAAGTTAAATCTTGAATCTGAATGCAGATTCTATCTCTAAAATTTCTACCAGCTGATCATCTATTTTCAACACAGACACATACCTTTTAAATGGTGATAACTGGACTTAGATTCCTTAAGTTTTTGTTATTGTAAATGATGTAATAATTTTCAATATACATAAAATAATTTAATAAACAAAAATATATTAGATTAAATGCTCACTGTGCTGACCCTGGTGATGCCATGAGCATGCTGGAGACTCATGGAGGGGTTGAGATTTATTTGTGAAGAAGATCCAATACCTGCTTTTTCAAAAACTAGTTTACATGTGAGGAGGAGAAACAGCACAGGGAGCCAGAAATCAGCACACCTAAAAGAAAACTAAATCTGCAAGTGATAAGTGGTCATAGACTAGATGTCAAGTGAGTTTTATTAAAAAGGCAGATACCTCTGAAATTTGAAGAGTTGAAACCAGGAAACCCTTTCTGGCATTTATGCATCTCTCCACAGTCCAAAAAAAAAAAAAATCCATGATTTTTTTGATCTGGCTAATGCAACAGTATCTGTCAATTGTGTAAGAATTATTATTATAAATGTTAGAAAGTTATGTATTGGAATACTGTTTATAAAAGGCACTAAAATATAACCTAAGAAACAACTGTGTTTTTTTATCTGAAAGAACATTCTTTTTTATCTAAACTATTTTTTTTATGGAGGTAATGTCTGTACAGGTGCACAGACAACTCAAACATGCTTCAAAGAGAGAAACGTATGTTTTTACAACTCCGGTGATTTGTTGGCATTTTGGTCTTGAATCTGGACCTGCTATTGTTTAGCCATTAAGGGGTATATACAGAGCCTCCATCTTGCCCAAATAAATTCTATTCACAAATAAACTCTTCCTGTGAGTAAGTACACACTGAAGTGGTATTTTACTTTGTATGAGACTTTAAAAGTCAAGGAAATACAACAGATTGTGTTTCCTTGTTGGAAATGATAAATTGACAGAAATACTTGAAACAGTCTGGAAATAATTAAGCCTAGTGATGCTTTGACTGCTTTCAACTGTTAGTTTTCCAGAAGAGCTATTCTTTTCAGAATTGTAATGTTGACATAACTCTTCATATTCTATTTTATTCAGTTACTAAATCTTACCCAGATCCAAAGAATTTCATTACTGTGTTGGAACAATGTATCTTAATAAGTCTCTAGCTGTGCTTGAATAAGAGCAATGTCCTTACAGGATAAAAACAGGCAAACAGCTTGAGGGTTTCTCCCCTGAGCACCCAGAGCTGACTTCTCACATCCATTTAGGTGCCATATCCCTCACAGTGTATATCTAACACCATCTTTTTCTTGATCTTTTAGTGTTATTCTCAGTAATGTATTCAAGATGCTAGAAAGAAAAGAGGAAAAAACAGTTATTGAGTAAAAATCCAGGTAGCAGAGCTGGAGAGATGACTCCACAGTTAAGAGCACTTGCTGCTCTTGGAGAGCTCTAGGGCACTTAAAGACATTTATGGACAACATGGACCCCTGCATGCAAGCGCACAAGCACAAATATGTACACATAAATTTAAAAATAATATTTAAAATGTAGATAGGAAAAAAATATGGCCTGAAAAGCACAACAAAATCTAATCTGTCCACAGAAACTTTTCCAATGAAAATTCTACAATAAGAAAAATCAAAGAAAAAAAATCTCTACCTGGGAAAGGTTTTATTCTAGTCAGAAGCATGAGATGTAGAATAGAAACTATATGAATACGTATTGATGAATGATTAATGATAATATTTTAAAAGGACTTTACCATGTAGTCAGCAATATAATGAAGTCTTTGTTTTAATAATTCTCATGAGAATTAAATATTATTTAATTTAAAAAGGCACTGAAATATCTCTTCTATTATTTTCTTCACTATGTCTTAGGAGTTATGTTGTAATTAGTTGTATTCCTGCCTGGCCTTTTCATTAAAATTGTTTCTCAAGATGAAACTCAGAGATGGCTCAGTGGCTAAGATGCTCTTCCAGAGGACTTCTGTTCAGTTCCCAGCATTCACATCTGGAAACTCACAAATGCCGATACTCACAGTTTCAGGGTATCTGACACCCTCATTTGGACTCCACATGCAAACATGGGATACATTCGAACAATATGCACTCTCTTATCCATAAAAATGAAACTACACATTAAATTTACTATAAGCAAATCCTTTCTTTGTAAGTTCTGCCTTCTAATTAGTGGAGTACTTCTTATACAATTTTATATTTCCTATACTCTTTTTCAGATTTGTAACTAACATACTCCCAGTTCAAATACTCAAAAAATTTAAATATATGCAAAGTGCTTCTCATTTATCCTGAATTTAACAAGTGTTGTAGCAGAAAGGAAATCACTTGAAGTTATACATCTTTATCATTGTATTCACAGCATTGCTGCATTTTAATTTAATCAAGTTAAATTTCTCATCTCATTTCACATGTATAGTAAATCCCTTGTGTTCCTTCATATTCCCTGAAAAGCTGAAAATCTTTTCAGAGTTTCTGAAAGCTGCACTAGACAGCATATTCACCGATTAGCAGTGACAACACAATGAAAAAAAAAACCAGAGGTATGCACATTGATTTCAGTGAATAGTCTATCAGGCATGGTTTTGAAATGCAAGTCATAAATCATTTTTTAAACCATCTAGAGGTATCCAAGTTAAAAAAATGTTCCTCATCTATTGTTTTGTCTTAGTAAGCACTCTACCAACTGCTGTGAAAAATGATTGCTTAACAAAATGATTTAAAGTTGTTGTATCACATACCCATGGTTCATTACCTTCCATAGCCTGTCTCTGACTGCCTTGACCTTAGAAATGAATTCCTCTTAAGTATACAGGCTTCCCAATTATTTTTCTGCTGTTAAGAGTCAAGGATTTCAATTTGGGCACATGCCATACACAGATTAGCATAATAGCTTGCTTTAACTTGTGCTATGATCCTGCCTTATTACTTAATGCTAAGTATCTTTTACCCCATATGATTCTCAACCTTGTTCATATGCTGTCTGAGATGCATTCTCCACTGTTCTTATGACTATTTTGATGATGCTTATTGTTATTGTCATTATGCACGGGGATTCTTTTGCCATCCTCCTAAAAATATATTGTCTATTTTAGTAGAAAGTAAATATCTTTCCATACCTTTATATTATTTTCTCTGAATAAAATGTATGCTTATTTCAAAAATATCACTGCAAAGCTAGCTACCATCAATGAGTTTAGTTTTATGTCAATATCAAAGTGTTATTTTGATTGTGAATTCTGAATTCTTAAAGAAAGTTAAGACAATGTGTGTTTTCTTCTCTGAAAGCATGCAGTCAAGAGATACTGTGACCTGAAGACATATTTTTTACTAGTGAACTAGTAACTAAACTTGTCTGAAAATACTTAAGTGCCAAATTGATTTCAAAGTCAAGGATATTATCTCCGAAATATATCCCAGGACATTAAGAGTCCAAAGCTAGAGGATGGCTTTGAGTTTAAGGCCAGATTGAGTTTCAGGGAGGTCCAAGCTAACCTGAACTACAGTGGGAGACCCTATGTCAAACAAATACAAAAAAAAAATCAAGTTGGAGGTAACTTTACAAATGTATTTGAACTGATCAGGATCATGCTCAGGTGTGAACTGGATATAGGTTTTATTTAGTGTAAAACTTATTTCTGTGTGTGTGTGTGTGTGTAGAAAGAGGATCTTCCTTTCAAAGACTAAAGAATTTCTGACATTTGTACATTTTATAAATATATATACTTTGTGCTCACATTTCATGGTCTTGAAGAAGCTCTCTCTATCACACACGTGGACACACACACAGACACACACACAGACACAGACACACACACACACACACACACACACCTTCTCCTGTTGCTCCTCTCTCCTTGCTGAGGTCTGTACAATCTTACTCTGGATAAAAGCAAAGATTACACAGCAATCATAATGATACAGCAGTACAGCAAGTGTGAAAACCTAACATAGATCGAAGGTACTAAAGATTCTATTAAAAAAATTTTAAAAAAAGAATGAGGGCAGCTGTTTGGGAGAGGCTAAAAGCAAGGTGTTTCAAACATATGTAATCACAGTGATGGTGATGAAGAAGATAGCAATAAGTTGAAACAGTAGACTGAAAATTGGATTTATAAATCAACTACCCAAATTGGTATTAAGTTCCAACTCAAATTCATAAATTATATCAAAATAAATATAATCATGAACATGTGTAAAAAAAATACTCCAGAGATTTAAATTAGTAGTGAATTTTGATATCAATGGATTAAACTATGCTTATTTCATTAGCCAGAGTTATTTTGCTGGTGAGTCTTCATGTTGGGTTTGAGATTCAAAGTTATCAGACTTCACTCCTATCTTAGTTAGGGTTACTATTACTGTGAAAAGACACCATGACTTCAGCAACTCTTATAAAGAAAACATTTAATTAGGGTGGCTTGTTTACAGTTTCACAGGTTCAGTCCATTATCATCATGGTGGAGAACATGGCAACATCTAAGTAGATGTGGTGCTGGCTACATCTTTCAGGCAATAGGAAGGAGACTGCTAGTCACACTGAAGGAAGCTTGAGCAAAAGAGACCTCCAAACCCTCCCCCACAGTGATGTATTACTTCAAATAAGGTCACACCTAATAATGCCACTCCCTTTGTGGTCCATTTTCTTTCAAACCAACCACATTCCTCTCCCTGGCCCCCAAGGGATATAGCCATATTATAAGACAAAAAATACATTCAGTCCATCTTCAAAGGTCCCCATAGTCTATAAGTCTGGAACTTGTTTCAAAGTCTAAAATCCAAAGTCTCTTCTAAGCTACATGGCAAATCTCTTAACTGTAATCCCCATGTAAAAATTAAAATCAAAAAGTAGATCACATACTCCAACATGTAATGGCACGAGATATACATTACCATTCCAAAACATGGGGAGGGGAGCATAGTGAGGAAATACTGGACAAAAACAGGACTGAAAACCAGCTGGGCAAACTCCAAATTCTGTAGCTTCATGTCTGATGTCAAAACACTCTTCAGATCTCCCACTCTGTTCAGCTTTATTATCTGCAGCACACTTCTTTCTTATCCATTCCCTGTTAGCAGCTGCCCTCAACATGTATCCCGTGACTCTAGCATCTAATATCTTGGGTTCTCCAGGGCAATCTTGGCTTCAACTTCACAGCTTCACACAATGGCCTTTCTGCTAGCCTTTCTTTCAGGGACATCCCTAACACATGTCTGGCCTCAGTGGCTTTGTTCCATAACTCTTTTCTTCTATCCTTAACTCTAAAGCCAGAAACACATGGTTGAAGCTGCCAAGTTCAAGTTCTGCTGCTTGCTGGGGCTGGAACATGCCCCTGCTTCATTCAATTACATCTTTACCAGCTTTCTGTCTTTCACTACTTAAGTTTGGCTGTCTTGAAACTTGCTCTGTAGACCAGGCTTGCCTCAGACTCAGAGATCAGCCTACCTCTGCCTTCTCAGTGCTGAGATTAAAAGTGTACCTCACCACAACCGTCTGTAAACCTTTCTTTAGTACCTTTTTATGAGTTGTTAACTTAGCTGGGTGGCATCTTACCCTGAGGTCACCACTACCTCTGCAGCATTTCTTCATCTGTTTATCTCCTTGAACAATCCTTTGGATTTATTCCATTCCTGGTGCTCTTTTCCTCCTCAAAATTTTCATTTTGTAATTTATTCTGCTCAGCTTGCTCCTCTTCATTATAAATCTTCGGTAGAGTTATCACTAGAAACCACGTGACAGAGTCTATACTAGGCTGTATAGAGATTCCTTCTTCCAAAAGAATTAATCCAAAACTCTTCACTTTAGCCTAAGGTATACTCTTTGCACAAGGGCAAAACACAGCCACTTTCTTCACCAAAATGTCACAAGAATGATCTCTAGCAACATGTTAAATTCTTCTCTAAAACCCCTTGAGCCAGCTGCCCGAAGTTCATCAAATCACATTTAACATCATTGTCTTCCATGCTCCTACTTGTATGCTCCATTAAGCAGCACTTAAAAATGTTCAACTGCTTTTTTAATCCACAATCCCATCCACAGTCCAAGGTCCATACTCCTTCAAACAAAATCATGGTCAGACCTGTCACAGCAATGCCCGAGTCCCTGCTACCAACTTCTGTCTTAGTTAGGGCTACTATAGCTATGGAAAGACACCATGGTCACCACAACTCTTATAAAGAAAACATTTCATTGGGGTGGCTCACTTACAGTTTCACAGTTTCAGTCCATTATCATCATGGTGGAGAGCATGATGCCGTGAAGGCAGATGTCGTTCCGGCTATGTCTTGTAGGTCACAGGAAGTCGACTGACAGTCTCGCTGAGAGAAGCTTGTGCAAAAGAGACCTGAAAGCCTGTCCTCATAGCGACACACTTCCTCCAACAAGGCCATACCTCCTAATAGTGCCACTCCCTTCTGGGGGCATTTTCTTTGAAGCCATCACAACTCTAAGTGTGATGTCATATTCCCTGAACAACTGCTAAAGAATATTTGGGGCCAGTATGGTGGTTTGTGTAGTTTTCTCTCCAGTTACGAGTCAAAGAAAAATTCAAACCAGTCATGGTTACATTTGAGGACCCTATAAAGAAGAAAAGAAAGGAAGAAAGAAAGAAAGAAAGAAAGAAAGAAAGAAAGAAAGAAAGAAAGAAAGAAAGAAAGAGGGAGGGAGGGAGGGAGGGAGGGAGGGAGGGAGGGAGGAAGGAAGGAAGGAAGAAAGGAAAAAGGAAGGAAGGAAGGAAGGAAGAGAGAGAGAGAGAGAGAGAGA
>CABHPP010058714.1:25145-46478 GCA_902168425.1 Peromyscus attwateri
AGAAAGAAAGAAAGAAAGAAAGAAAGAAAGAAAGAAAGAAAGAAAGAAAGGTGCAGGAGGGCAGAGCACACATAGTCATACACTTTTGGTACTTTGACAGTAAATTCAATACATCAATAAAAACAAACACACACACACACACACACACACACACACACATTCAAAAATGAAAAAGACAATTATCCTGGTAAGTTGGCCTCACCACCACAGTCCTTGTCTTTCTCATTTTAACTCACTAAACTCGAAAGTTAATAATCATTCATTTGCTTCCTCTACCATCACATGTAAAATAATAAAGCATGAAGATTGTTCGGGGTAGCTCTTCTAAAGTGACAGAGAGACGTAAATATGTCCTCAGACACTACTCGCAGATGGTGAAACACAGAAAGTGATTGCTCATTCTTGCCTTGCTGATGCAGATCCTCCCTTCCCCTGGGATGTAGCTGTCTGCAGTGCTGAGTTGTTGTCTGTTTGGGGAATTGGGGATTAGACTAAAGTCTCTAAGGTAGTGTGTAAATAAGCAACAAAAGCACTGTTCTCACACATACTCATTTCCACTGATCAGTTTGTACTTGTGGACTAGAAATTTCACTGGAGTCATAGCTTGTTTGTTCTCTGGAGTTTACGTCAACCTGTGATGTTATCTCCATTCCTAGTTTGTAGCTAGAAGTTTTCCTGTGTCCCAGCTTGCCACAGTGGGGACAAATCTCTCCCACTCCCGTCCCCCAAGTAAACATACAGAGGCTTATATTAATTATAACTGCATGGCCATGGCTCAAGCCTTTTGCTAGCTAACTCTTATATCTTAAATTAGCCTATAACTATTAATCTATGTATCACCACATGTTCTGTGGCTTTACCTGCATCCCATTACATGTTGCTCCTTGGGTGGCTCGCTGGTGGCTCTCCCTGCCTTCTTCCTGTCTCTCTCTTTGAATTTTCTGCCTGTCTCTAAGCTGCCTTGCCATAGGCCAAACAGCTTTATTTATCAACCAATCAGAGTAACACATATTCACAGCATACAGATAGACATTCCCCCATCACTAGTTGTCTCTTGATACTATTATTAACATTTGAAAAGACCTGGATTAATAAATATTTGGGGCTGGGTGGTGGTGGTACAAACCTTTAATCTGAGCGCTCAAGAGACAGAGGCAAGCATATGTCTGTGAGTTTGAGGCCAGCCTGGTCTACAGAGCTAGCTCCAGGATAGGACAGGGCTACACAAAGAAACCTTGTCTCAAACAAACAAACAAATAACAAAATAAGAAATATTAGGGGAGCAAAGACTGTACCTAAAAAGATGAAGCAGCTGACTATGTGTTCCTGAGGCCTTATTACCCGCCCGCCCAAAAAAAACAAAGAGAAAGAAAGAAAAGCAAGGTGGAGTGGGAGTAAATCATACTTAATTTACCTTTGTTGCACAAATGGCCTTTCTTCTCCTTTGTTATCTTCTGTAACTAAACTCTGTCTTAGTCATTGTTCTATTGCTTTGAAGAGACACCATGACTATGACAACTTTTATAAAAGAAAGCATTTAATTGGAGCTTGTTTAGAGTTTCAGAGGGTTAGTTTATTTTCATCATAGTGAGGATCATGGTGGCACACAGGCAGCCATGGTACTGGAGGAGTAAATGAGAGTTCTACATATAGATCTGCAGGCAGCAGGAAGAAAGAGACAGGGCCTGGCTTGGGAATTTGAAACCTCCAAACCAATCCTCAATGACATACTGTCTCCAACAAGGCCACAGCCCCAATTCCTTCTAAGTAGTATAGCAGGTTTTTTTTTTTTTTGGGGGGGGGCACCAATCAGCTCCCAAATCATGACAGAGAGAATTATTATTAATTATAAATGCTCACACTTATGCTTGTCCCACTTGCTTTTATATTTAATTTAACCTGTTTCGTTTTATCTACATTTTGCCTCCAGGCTTTTTACCTTTCTTTCATTCTATATGTTCCAGCCTCCTCTGTGTCTCTCTTGCTGGCAGCTGCCTGGCTGGGTGGCCTCTGGCATCTCCCTTTATTTCTCTCTTGTTTTCTCCTCTTCAGCCTAGATTCCTACTAGTACTTATTCTTTCTGCCTGCTAGCCACACTTATCTCTATACTGCCTAGTTATTGGTCAATAACTTTTTCAACTTTTTGTCAGACCAATCAGGTGCCTCAGGTAGGTAAAGGTAAAACAAATGCAACTTATCTTTACATAATTAAACAAATGCAGCATAAACAAATGTAACATATCTTTATATAGTTAAAGTAATATTCCACAACAAAGTAGTACAATGACTATGCATTCAATATACAAACCTGTGGGGGCCATTCTTATTCAAGCCACAACATTCTACTTCCTGCCCCTGCTAGGCTTATAGACATACCATAACACAAAAATGCATTCAATCAACCTTTAACAGTCCCCACAGTCTATCACAGTCTCAACAAAATTTAAAAGTTAAAAATCTCTTCTGAGACTCATGGCAATCTCTTAGTTATAACGCCTATAAAATCAAACTCAAAAAGTAGATCATATACTTGTAACATACAATGTCATAGACTATTCATTACCATTCCAAGGAAAGGAAAAGGAGAAGAGTAAGAAAATTCTAGAACAAAGAAAGACTGGAAACCAGCAGGACAAATGCCAAATTCTAGAGCTCCATGTCTGATGTCAAAATGTTCTTCAGATCTCCAACTCTGTTCAGTTTTGTTGACTGCAACACACTTCTTTCTCTTGGGCTGGTTCCACACCATCATAGCAGATGTCCATGGGAGGTATCTCACATTCTGGTATCCCCAACATTCCACACAATCCAGGCTTCCCCTTCATAGTTTCAAGCAATGAAACTTGGCCTCCTTGCCAGGACACACCTGACACATGCCTAGCCTCTGTGGCTTTCCTTATCTGCTGAGGAACATTTCACAATCTGTTTTTGTATCCTTGACTCTAAAGCTAGAACCACATAGCAAGAGCTGTCAAGTTCTTCTGTGTGACTGGGCTAGAACATGTCCCCTTATTCAATTACTTCTACACAGCTTTCTGTTATTGATAGTTTCCTTCCCTGCTTCAACTTTCTTTTTTTTTTTTTTTTTTGGTTTTTCGAGACAGGGTTTCTCTGTGTAGCTTTGCGCCTTTCCTGGAACTCGCTTGGGAGACCAGGCTGGCCTCGAACTCACAGAGATCCGCCTGCCTCTGCCTCCCGAGTGCTGGGATTAAAGGCGTGCGCCACCACCGCCCGGCCAACTTTCTTTTAATTCCTTTTTACCAGTTGAAGCTTAGCTGGGTGGGATCTTGCCCTGAGTTTTTACCAGTTGAAGCTTAGCTGGGTGGGATCTTGCCCTGAGGTGATCACTCCCATTATTCCATATATCAGACTTTTCTTTAAACAGTTTGTCTCCTTGTACACTTAATTTAGCTCTATTACACTTTCTGGTTCTCTTTTTCTCCTCAATCTGGACATTTTGTATTTTCCCTTGATCAGCTTGATTCTTTTCATTGTAGATCTGCATACATAAGAGTGAGCACTAATAATCATATAACAGAGTCAGTAGTGAGCTGTATTGAATCCCCTCTGCCAATGCCATTAATCCTAAACTCTTTAATTTAGACTTGGGCAGATTTTTTTGGGTGGAGAGGAAAGGGCAGAAAGTGGATACATTCTTTACAAAAATATCACTTTCTCCAAGCCACTTATTAACTTTCTTCATGTCTGAAAATTCCTGAGGTGGGCCCTCACAATTCAAATCACCCTCAGAACTGTCTTCCTTGCTCCTACTATGATGGCCCATTACACCCCACTTAAAGTGTCCAACCACTTTTCTAGTCCACGATTCCAAAGTCTTCAGTATTCTTCTAATAAGCAGCACTAACAGGCCTATCACAGTAATACCCCACTCCTGGTACAAACTTCTATTATAGTCAGTGTTCTATTACAGTGAAAAGGTACCATGGCAAAGACAATTTTTCAAAAGAAAGCATTGTTCTGAGCCTTGCTTACAGGTTTAGTACATTTTCATCATGGCAAAGAGCATTGTGGAACATAGACAGACATGGTGCTGTAGAAGTAGCTAATAGTTCTACATCCAGATCTGCAGGGAAACAAAGTGACTAAGCCTTCTTGGGCTTTTAAAATACCAAAGCCTATCCGCAGTGATACACTTCCTCCAATAAAGCCACACTTACTCCAACTAGGCCACACTCCTAATCCTACTCAAGTAGTATCACTCCCTGATGACTAAAGTTTCAAACATATGAGCCTATGGGGCCATTCGTATTCAAACCACTACAAACTCTATATAACTGAGTCATTACAAATGCCATGCTTGACGAAACTGAATTAAACAGATTTTATTGACAAATGACACTAGTGTACAATCTTATTAGATAGTAAGAGTTACAGATGATAAAATCAGAGTGTCTTTGACACTTGAATGATGGCAAAATATTGATCAGTCTTATTGCTATGTAAATGTTCTTAGCTTTGCTCTCACTCCTACTTAGATTTGTTGCTTTTCTTATTTTCTCCCTCTTTCACCTTGCAGGAGGCCTTCATCAGTTTTCAAATGACCTTTGGAGTTTGGTGGTCAAAAGAGTTGAAAATTTAGAACTAGGCCCAAGTATCTCTAAGATACATTAGAAAAAAATAAATAAATTCAAGTTGGGAATTGGGAAAAAGAAATCGAGATATTAAGAAAGAGGTGATATTACTAAGTATTATCTCCTGTATCTCACTTTTAAAAAAAAAAATCCATCCACAAAGGTAAGCCTTGCTGAAGACACAGGATTCGTGAATGTCTGCCCCATGCCCACTCACTCCCTGAGGTGGAATTCATGACTATAAAGTAGAATGTTTCTCACACTCAGAGTGACAAGCATAGGTCAGCTCAGAAAAAAATAATTTCACTTTGTGGAAAAAGTAGATTTTCCAGCTCAAGGTAGCCTTCATGTATTTATTGAGTAGTGGAGTACAGTATATTCATCCATCATTTCTTTGCTGCTCAAGCTTTGACTCTGTAAAGAAATTAAAGAGTAGACACATTCTATACCTCAACATTACTCATTTTTCTTACTGCCCTTTTCTCTAAGTCATTACAAGCAATCTTCAAATTTCTGTGTACATCATGTTTTATTTATGAAGAAACACGATGGTAATTTTTGTTTCATAAATTCATTCTGAAAAAGTTATCACTTCTGCATTATCTTGCTTGTCAGATTAAAATACAATTAGTATTTGATAGCACTTATTTTTTCTGATAATAATTTGAAAGTTAGTTTTTCTATTAAATAATGCAACCTCATCATTGAAAACAGCTTTTAAATAACTAAACCATGGGGGGATCAGTAGTCTGATATCTAGAAACCTATTGGCTTCTTTTTTATTATCTCTCCCTAATTATTACCAGGCAGTCTACATTTTAGTCATGATAATTCTCCAGAAATCCGTGAGAGCAGAGACTTATTTAAAGGCAATACACATAAATTGTCTTCAAAGTCTGACTTGGGGCTGATGTAACTTAAACAACTACTCAGAGTGTCACTCCACAAAAATACAAACTGATCCATCCACATCTGTAATCTCCAGTGACTTCAAGTATAGTAAATAAATGAACACATATTCACACCCATGAGAGTTTGAGAGAGTCTGCTATACTAAATCCCCCTTCCCTTCCATCAACCTGTCTCTCTTGAGACTAGTTTAAGCAGATTCCACATTACATCTTAAAGTCTGTACCATCGATCTCTGGAGCAGTGAGCTTAGTATTATCCAAAATCAGCAGTTGCCAACAATTGAAATGCAAAAAAATTACTACTGCTTAGTATAGTGTTGTTTACTCGGAGATTTATGTGACAATGTTATTGTTGGCTAAGATATATAGCACCAGGTTTTTCAATGATATTTGATAAATATACAGTCCCAAAACAAATTTCTTATTTTGCACATAAAGTTTTATATATATATATTTGTTCACTAAAGCTGCTTTCTGGAGCTGAGGATATAGCTCAAGTAGTAGAGAATTTATCTAGCATGTACAGAACTCTGAGTCCAATGCCCATCATCAAATATATAAATATATACACAGTTTCTAAGCTAAATTTCTCCTTGACCTTGGTAAATAAAGAAGACCATTTTAATGGCCTGATGAATTATTATCAAGTCAACAGTATCTATTTATTTCAGGTTGGTCCTCAGTAGCTAACATAGAAAATTATTGTTATACTTGATTGTATACATGAATAAAGTTGATTATTTAAATCTCACACTAGATGATAGTTGTCATAGAAACAGCACATGGAGAGGCTACTGGGTTTGGTGACAACTGCTTTCTCTTTTCCTTAAGCAATCTGGACACTATCACTATATCATTGATTTACTATACTGGATGTAAGACACGGGATGTTAATGTGTTAAACTATTAGCTTGTATACTCCTTGAAGGCAAGGACATATATCCTCATTCCAGAAAAAGTCACTTAGATACTACCAGCATTCAATAAATACTAGTTAAATAATTGGGTATTTTGTACTCTAATCTGGAAGTAAATTTTATTTTTTAACCTTTTTTAAAATTAAATGTTCTACTTTGCTACAAAGTATTTCCAAGTCTTTATCTTTTATTGTGAAATTATCCTTGTTTCAAAAATAATAGTTGTGGCTTTTAGTAGCTACAAGTCTCTTTTCCATGAAATAACTTACACATTAAGACTATAAGTTGTGAAGCAGTGTTTAGGTTTGATAATCATTAACAAAACTAATAATTTTTAAAGTTTTGTTCTTCTTTCTCTTATTTTGGGAGATTATAATATAATTTCATGACTTTCTTTTCCTCCTCCTCCCTCTCAACCCTCCCATATATCTTTCATTTCTCCTCTTTTTCGAATTTATGGCTTCCTTTTTCATTAATTGTTATTATGTATATATATATATATATATATATATGTATGTATTTATATGTACATATATGTCTGACCTGGCATTGACCTGAAAGACTCCTCCCTGAGGACTAGTTTTTGAGTAACAGAGGAATCATTTAACATTACAAAGGAGAGAAGAAACCAACAATCATACTCAGCTATGACACCTATGAACCAGAACAATGACCAGCATGAGACAATAACCCTAAAGGTGTAGTAGTGGCATGCATACCTCGGTGGTAACCACAGCACTCTATTTAGGATTAAGACCTGCTCAACAAGATGGCAAATTGTGCCTAGTTCTGGAAACCTAGACAACTACACAGGACTTTGAAGTCATGTTCTTTGAGGAGAATCATTGACTGCCACTTTACTAAACCAGCATAATCCCTAGCTACTAACAATTTTCAATAATATGAGCTTGCAGCAGGAAGGAAAAAAACATACATAAATATATTCCTTGATAGTCATCCAGATGTTGGTGCATGGGTTCTAGATTAGTTTTAGAAATAAACACTAAGGAAATTATGGTTACATAAAGTAGAGGGCATGTTACAAAAGTATTCGTTGTCCACAGTTAAATTCCACATCAAAACTACCATGCATAAGGAAAGGACAAATGTAAGGTGCAGTTTAGACTGACCACTTCCATAAAGACTTGTTGAATGAATTAGAGTTGATCCAGATTCTGTACACTGGAACATCAATTATGGAAGTCAGAGATGATCTGTGCCTTTTAAAAATATATAATAATAATAATGATAATAATAACAATAATAATGACAACAACAACAATAATAATAGAAGGAAGGATCAAGACACTCTGAAGTGCTAGAAGGTAGTGTCTGCATGGGTCAATGTCTGAAATTAGCCGGTTAGTACTGAATGAAGAAACTTCCAAGGGCAAATGCCACACGTCAGAGCCTCACATAAAGTCAGAAAACAAGACCTTTAGTATTATGATGAAGGTGGTGTGAGAAGTTAGCATAAAGGGGAAAGAAAGATGAGTTTTGTTCTGCACAAACAGAGTCTATTTCCCAGGCAGCTTTCTGCAGTTCCTTGTAAAGACAGAAAGCCATCAATCAGAAGTAAAATGAGCTAAATATTCTCATTTTTATTATCCTTTAAAATCAGTATGTGGCAGTTTAATTTATATTTAAGGAAGCCCTGTCAGATATGATTGATAATTGCTTAAATAACACTGATTGTTTGTGAGATAAAACAAAGAAAATGAAAAAAGATGTGCTGACACAATAAATTTAACACCTGGCATGTGAAGTGATTGCAATGCAAGGTGATTACCTGGTAAGAGAGAAAACATTGTCTCAGCATTTTTGGTTCTATGGTTTTATGTTTATAATTGGAGTATCTGTGCTCATTGCAAACATACTGTGAATGACAGTGAAATTGGTATTGGGGTACACAAACAAGAAATCTCAAGGTCTGGAGGAAACAAAATATAATACTTCAAATAAGATTTGAAAATATTATAGTAGCTTATTTGACCGGGATAATAAATGAATACTAGAGGCATGTATTTGAACTAACCTAATCTGATCAATTTAGAGGAAGATGTGATTAGGATTTTTAACAATTTTCAAGAGGTGAGCTTTCAAAGGTCAGTGCCTATTGCTGCGAAGAGATATCATGACCATGAAAACTTTTATAAAGGAAAGATTTCACTAGGGCTTACTTACAGTTTGAGAGGTTTAGTCTATTATTACCATATTAGGAAGCATCCAGCACACAGGCAGACATTTTGCTGGAGAAGTAGCTCAGAATTCTACATCCAGATCAGAGAGCAAAACGAAGAAGAGATAGCCACTGGGCTTGGCTTGGGTTTTTGAAACTTTAAAGCCCACTCCCATGACACACTTCCTCCAACAAGATCTTGCCTACTCCTTAAGGCTAATTTCCCAAGTAGTGCCACTCCTTGATGACTAATCACTCAAACATATGAGCCTATGGGGGCTATTCCTTTTCAACCAGCATAGTTATCAGACATCGGCTAAGAAGAACAAACAGAAATTCTAACATAAACAGGCATTAGAGGATGGGTTCAAGACTGTAGGAGATGCTACTTGGGGCATCCACCTGCCTAGACTGGCTTCATGAAGATACAGGAGGAAGAACCAAAAAATGAAAAAAATAACATTCTTTCTGTCCTGTTTCTATAGATACCTCTTTGTGTCCGTGTGTGTGTGTGTGTGTGTGTGTGTGTGTGTGTGTGTGTGTGTGTGAGAGAGAGAGAGAGAGAGAGAGAGAGAGAGAGAGAGAGAGAGGGGAGAGAGATAAAAATTTTAACTTTTGACTAAGAATAGGAAAAGTAAGAGAACACTTCTCTACCCATGGTGTTTGGAACATGCTGTATAAAACAAATGAGACAGATGGACAGGATAATAAAGGGGAGGAATATTTACTTTTTATGGTAATATAAAGATAAAATGTGGCACTTATGGTGCACTACCTCTTCTTATTCTTTTTATTGTTGTTCCCCATCATTTCCATGGCAACTGTCAGCCCCCATTGCCTTAAAGGGTGTATCACATAGCATGCAGATTAGACAATATCAAAATCAGAGGTTTTCTGGCCATCACTCTGACAGTCAACTTTAGATTCAACTGTTTCAGCTAGCCCACATGAAGAATGTCTCTTGGCCTACATTCATTCTGTTCCGTACTGAACAACAAATAAGATTAGGTCAGGGTAGAAATTCAGCTAGCTGACCTAGGCAATATTCAAGGTAAAAAGAAAAAAGAAAAAGAAGAAATGAAAAAAAAAAGAGAGATCCATTCCCTTTCTTACTTGAGCTTCTCATTTTTAAGGATTGTAGACATGTTAAACTCTAATATCATTCATTTGAATTTCAATGTTTTTATGGGTCCCAAAGAGGAGTAAAATTTTTTATGTTAAATAGAACTGGTTATTGCTTGGGGATAGGCCTAGCCTTTTTTGCCCTATGTAAATTTATGACCTCTGATCATTTTACTAATGAATGAGAGCAGAGTTGGAGATAAATGGTCCCAAGAGATCGGAGCAGCTGGAGAGCTTGCTTATCTGATAAGTAAACAAAACAAACAAACAAACAGGTGACTATGACTTTATCTAGGTTCAAAACCATTTCAAAAGCACAAATTGCTCACAATCACTAAAACTATGAATTCACCAAGGGTATTTACTTTTACTTTTACTTGGGGTTTGCTTTCAACACACTAGAACAAAACCTAAAACAAAACATTGTGAGGAGACTTTTTTTTCTTTTATTTAAAATAGATTTTTTTCTCACATTCTATATCCTCATTATGGTTTCTTGTCCTTATACTTCTCCCAGTTCCTCCAGACCTTTCCTCTCACCCCAATCCACGGCCTTTCTGTCACTCATTAGAAAACCAACAGGCTTCTAAGAGATAATATAATACATAGTATGATATATATAATAAATAATCTGTATATATATATATATATATGCAAAGGAATTTTAGAGTAAAAGGAGAGAGTGTATATATATATATGTATATATATATATATATATATATATAATAAAAATGAAATGTGAAGTGCAAAACAAAAATGTCAAAAAAACCCGGGATATAACATTATGATATTATGGGATAAGAAACCTCCAAAGATGCCACTGAGTTTGTTTTCTGTTAGCCATCTACTGGTGGGCATGCAGCCTACCCCTAGACTCTCTTGGAGAAAACGAAATTTTTATTTGAAAGGGGTTATCAATTGGAATTAGCTTATGGTTTAGTAATGGAAGAATGTGTCCTCTTACCTTTCAGCTCTAGGTCCCCACCTGGTGCAGACCTACAAAAGTGTTATGCATGCTGCCTTAGTCTCTGTGAGGCCACAGTGTGAATCATTTATATGTGCATCAATCTTGATAACTTAGAGGATCTTATTTCCTTTGTGGTTTCTATCCCCTCTGGCTGTTACACTCTTTCTGCCTCCTCTTCCCCAGGGTTCCCTGAGCCCCAAGTGGAAGATTTTGATGGAGACATTCTGTTTAGAACTAAGTGCTTCAAGGTCTCTTACTCTGTGCTTCTTCTCTGTCTATCTCTGTATTTGTTCCCAACTGCTGCAGGAGCAATCTTCTCTGAGGATGCCTGAGCAAGGCACTTGTAGCGAGTCTTTCTCTGGCCCACCTGCCAGCTCCCAAATAACGACATGGAGACTTATTATTAATCATGAAAGCTTAGCCAATAGCTTTAGGCTTGTTTCTAACTAGCTCTTGTAATTTAAATTAACCTGTTTCTATTAATTTACTTTCTGCCTTGTGGCTTTATTACCTCATCTCCATAGTACCCATCCTGCTTTCTCTGCATTCCTGGTATCTCTGCCTTCTTCTTCCCAGCATCCTCTCTGCCCCTAAATCCTGCCTAGCTGTTGACCATTTAGCTTTTTATAGTCACAGTGTACAAAAAGATTATTCCACAACAGGCGCTGATCTATGAGTATAGCAGAATATTATTTGGAGTCATTTAAATGCTTAGTCCCATTAGGAGAACTGTAGTATTTAGTTTTATCCTAGGTCCCTGGGCTATCTATTCTCAGGTTCTAAGTTATTCAAGCAGTGTAGGGCTTGAATTCCATCTTACTGAGAGGACCTAAATCAAATCAGGTATCTGTTAGTGACTATCCCAAGTTTTGTGCCACTATTGCCCTGGAATATCTTGCAAGCAGGATACCATTTTATATAACAGGGTTTGTAGCTCGGTTGGTGTTTGCATTTCTCCTTTGGTAGCATGGTGAGTCCTTTTCTGTAGCAAAGATACTAGCATGTTGGGGTGATGGCTCTGTGCTTAGCTTAACTTCTCGATGTTTAGTGAATTGTGCAAGTGTTGCCTTTAGCAATGGAGCCTTGTCATCAGTTTGTGGAGAGAAGCCTATAGTCTTGGCAACAGACTGGCCTGTTTGGGAGTTCTAATGGGAACCTTTTGGTCAACAATTCAATTAGATCTAACCCCGTTCTGGGACTGGAAGCTTCATGTAGGGACTAGAGATGGACAGTTAGGGCTCTTTCTACCCCATTCTTAGGCGATTTCATTCACATCACCTTCACATATGCATATATTTTAGGAAACTTCTGTTTAAGTTTTCCACAGTGCCCCTCAAATGGCCCTTAATTCTACCTGTCACTCCCTGTATTCACTCCCTCCTCCCCCTCTTCTTGTACCTCCCCACTTCATCATCCTGTTCTAAACTCCCCCCATCCACCCATGGTTATCTATTCTATTTCCCTTTCTAAACAAGATCTGTCTGTCCCCTCTTGTACCTCACTTTATGCCTTACCTCTGTAATCCTAAAGATTATAGCGTGGTTATCATAGATTTAACATCTAATAGCCACACATAAGTGAATACACACCGTATTTATCTTTTGGGCTTACCCCACTCAGAATGTTTTTTCTGGTTTCATCTATATACCTACATTTTTATTATGTCATTCTTTTTAATGTCTGAGTAATATTCCATTGTATAAATGTACCACATTTTCTTTATCCATTTTTTTCTTAAGGGACATCTATGTTGTTTCCAATTTCTGGCTATTATTAATAAAGCACCAGTTGACAATGTTGAGCAAATGCCTGGGGATGGATGAAGTGTCTTTTTGGTGTATGCCAAAGAGTGGTATAGCTCTTAGGGTAGACCAATTTCCATCTTCCTGAGGAACCACCACACTGATTTACACATTGCCTACAAAAGTGTGCAGTGCCACCAACAAGGAATGAGTGTTCCCTTTGTTCCACATCCTTACTAGTATGAGCTGTCATTTGTTTTATTGATCTTAGCCATCCTGAGTAGTGTAAGGTAGAATCTCAATTAATTTTGATTTACATTTCCCTGATTACTAATGATGGTGGACAGCTCCTTAAGAGTTTTTCAGTCATTTGAATTTCCCTTGAGGATTTCCCCCTGTTTAGAGCTGTAGCCCATTTTAAATGATTTCTTTATTTATTTTCTTTATATCTAGTTGCTTTATTTTTACTTCTTTAGATATATTTGTGTATTAGCTCTCTGTCAGATATATACTTCGTAAAAATCTTTTCCCATTCTGTAGGCTCCTGATTTGTTTGAATGATGTTGTCCTTTACCTTGTAGAAGCTTTTCAATGTCATGAAGACCCATTATTAATTGTTTTTTCTTAGTGCCTCTGCTAACAGTGTTCTATTCAGAAAGTCTTTTCCTGTGCCAATGAGTTCAAAACTATTCCCCACATTTTGTCAGATTTAGTGTATCTGGTTTTATTTTGAGTCTTTGATTCATTTGTAATTGAGTTTTGTGCAGGGTCATATTTATGGATCTTTTTTAATTATACTACTACATACAGACTTCCAGTTTGACCACCACCATTTGTCAGTTTGCAGAGAGCAACACTTTGTCTTAGCAACAGTTTGAGTTGTTTGGGGATTTCCATGGAACCCTGGGGTAGTTTTAATGCAAATGACCCCCATAATCTCATAAGGAGTGTCACTATTACAAGGTGTGGCTTTTTTGGAGTGGGTATAGCCTTGTTGGAGGAAGTATATATATCACTTTGGGGTTGGCCTCTGAGGTTTCTATTCTCAGCCTACTGCCCAATGTCTCAGTCGACTTCCTGTTGCCTGCAAGATGTAAGACTCTCCGCTCATCTGCTTCACAAGCACCATGTCTGCCTACATGTTACCATTCCCCCACTGCATGATGATAAAGGACTAAACCTTTGAACTGTAAGTTGGTCACCCTAATTAAATATTTTTCCATTGTAAGAGTTGCCATGGTCATGGTGTCTCCTCACAGCAATAAAAACCCTAACTAAGACAGTCCTGTTGGCCAACCACTCATCTGGATGCCATCCAGCTCTGCTACGGGAAGCCTTATTTGGTGACAAGAGATGGCCAGTTGGGACCCCATGTCTCCAATAATTAGGAGGCCTCACTTGGATCACTTTCATACATTTTAGGGAGTTTCCCTTGCACTATTTCAATAACATCCTTCAAATGGTATCCTCCATTCCTCGATTTCGGAAATCTGTCCCTTCATTCCCTCCCTGAAGCCCATCTCCCCTTCCACCATCTGATATTCTTATTCACATCTCTACCCACCCCCAGTCTCTCCATAAAGTCTGTTATATTTCCTGCCCCCAGGGAGATCCATGTTTCCTGTTAGTCCCTTCCTCTTTACCTAATCATTCTGATCTACAGATTATAGGTTAGTTGTCATTTATTTACTGGATAATATCCAGATACAAGCAAATACATACCATATATATATATATATATATATATATATATTTCTAGGTCTGGGCTACCTATTTGAGGATGATTTTTTTTTCTAGTTCTATCCCTTTGCTTGCAAATTTCATGATGTCATTTTTTTAACAGCTAAGTAATAAACCGTTGTGTAAATATACCACATTTTTTATCCATTTTTCTGTTGAGGGACATTTAAGTTGTTTCCACTTTCTGGCTATTATGAATAGAGCAGCAATGGACATGGTTGAGCAAGTGTCTCCTTTTTAGGATGAAGTACCCTTTGGATATATGCCTAAGAGTGGTATAGGTAGATCTTGAAGTAGATTGATTCCCAACTTTTTGAGGATTGCTGTATTGATTTCCATGGTGGCTGTACAATAGCAATGGAAAAGCATTCCCCTTATCCACATCCTTGTTACTGATCTTAGCTATTCTGATAGGGGTAAGATGGAATCTCAAAGTAGTTTTGATTGGCCTTTCCCTAATGACTAAGGATGTTAAATCTTTAAGCGATTCTCAGCCGTTTAAGTTTCCTCTATTGTGAGTTTTTAGTTTACATCCATACCCCAGTTTTTGATTGGATTATTTGTTTTTTGGTATCATTTTTATCTCTTTATTGATTTTGATATTACCCATTTATCAGATGTGGAGTTGGTAAGAATTTTATCCCATTCTATAGGTTGCTGCTTCGTTTTATCAGAGACTGGGGGTGGGTGGAGATGTGAATAAGAATAAGAATGAAGGTGTACTTTACCTTACAGAAGCTTTCAGTGTCATGAGGTCCCATTTATCAGTTATCGATCTTAGTGCTTGTGCTAATGGTGTTATTCTGTTCAGATCTTCTCCAGTGCGAATACATTCAAGCCCATTCCCCACTTTCTCTTCTACCAGATTCAGTGTATCATGTTTTATGTTGAGATCTTTGATCCATCTAGAGTTGAGTTTTGTGCAGGGTAATAAGTATGAATCTATTAGCATTCTTCTACATGCAGAAATCCAGTTTGAATAACACCATTTGTTGAAGATGCTGTCTTTTTTTCCAGTGTGTATTTTTTATTTCTTTATAAAAAATATCACGTGTCCATATTGTGTGGGATTATGTCTGAGTATTCAATTTGATTCCACTAATTAATGTCTGTTTTCATAGCAATGCCATGCTGTTATTATTAGAGCTGTGTAGCTTAATTTGAGATCAAGAATGCTAAGACCTCCCACAGTTCTTTTATTATTTAGGACTGTTTAGCTCTCCTAGGTTTTTTTAGGTTTCCATATGGAGTTGAGAATTGTTCTTTCAAGATCTGTGAAGAATTATATTGGAATTTTATGGAGATTGCATTCAATCTGTAGATTGTTTTCAGTAGGATGGCCATATTTACTATGTTAATCCTTCTGATCCATGAGCATGGGAAGATCTTTCTATCTCCTGATATCTTTTTCAGTTTCTTCAGCAACTTGAAGTCCTTGTAATATAAGTTTTTCCCATGTTTGGTTTGATTTATCCCAAGATATTTATTTTATTTGAGGTTATTGTGAAAGATTTTTGTAATTTACAATTTTCTGAACTTACTTTGGTTCCTGTCCTTAATTCCATTTTACAGTGTGTACTTGTATTCCAATAGTATATGTAAGATGGAAGAATAATTGTAACAGCATGAAATAGAATTCACTTCATTTTAGTCATCCTATGGAATTATTGCATGCTCTGCTTTCTAAGCCTTAATGTGAAGCATAGTCCAAATTTGGGATAATACAATTTTCCATTTTATGCTTCTGTAATTAATGGCTTGCACAATTGTATCATGCACAATTATATTGTTTTATACATTAATATTATTGGGTTTTGTTTTATTATTTTACATATTCAGATCTACAATGTAAAGTACATTATAATTTTCTAGTCAATATTATTTATTTACTTTGTGATTATTATTAACAGTAGTTTCAACTTATGGCAGAGAAGTTTAAAAACCAAATATCTACTCTGAATAGCAAGCATAATTGATATGCCAGTGATCACTTTAGTATGCAAATATAGGTGATATAAGTTAAGAGGCTCTGGCATGTTCAGTAGCAGAACAAGTCTTGATATTGTCTTGGGGGTCTCTGTTTTCTCACTCCCCAAATGGGAGTATTGTAATCCGCTATGGAAGTATCATCACTAAAATGCAAGTATTGTAGAACGAAACTTAAAATAGAAATTTGTTTAACTCCATGCCATCATGTTACCAATGTATCTGTGTGTATGTCTTCTCAAGCCAATTATTATTGTAGGTTCAAAATTTAACAGCTGGGTATGATTGATGAATACTTTTTTCCTTTAGTATTTTACATAACACATTCTAACCCTGCAAATGTTAGCAATAGGAAAAACAAAAAACAAAACAAAACAAAAACAAACAAACAAACAAAAAACCTTCCCAAGTCACTATTGAGCTATGATTCAAGTAAGTTGTGTCTTTAGCAATATGGTCCTACTATCAAGTTCTAGAGAGTAACCACAAGCATTGCATGACAATAACCTATTATGTCTGGGGATTGAGAAGATCTCACTGACCAACAAGGCCAAAAGAAGTAACTTATTTATGGCGTTAGACATTTTATTAGCCTTTGGTTTCTAGTAGGGATATTGCTATCTGATGAAGGATAACTCTACTTTAATTATTTTTACACGTCTGTTTTGCATGTATATGTGTGTGTATTTGTTTTTTGTTTTGTTTTGTTTTGTGTGTGTGTGTATGTTAGGAAGCTTCTATAGTGATAGAGTTGGTTATGCCATTTTTGAAAGATAATTTTTAACCCTTATACAATGGCCAAAATAATGTTACAGATTATTATGGAAACAGGACTTAAAGTCAGAATATTAATATGCTGGATATCTATTGTTTCTAAGTATGAATAAAGATAGATAAAAATAAGATAACTTACAGTATAATATTTTTACTAGTTATGGTTTTTAGAATATCACACACAGGCCTGATGTAGCCCTTTTCTAACATAATGCTCCAAGATTTTTAGGATCATTAATTTATTTTGTAATAGTATATTATGTGAAATAAGTGCTAGAAATATCATTTACTTGTGGTTTATTTGACCAGTGATTGATTACTAATAATTCGGAAGTTACCATTAAAATATACAGAATAACTAACTGCTTAGAAATTAAAATAACTTATTAATTCTGAATAGTTATTATTGAAAAATGATCTAAAGAACAAAATTCCTTATTAAGCAACCAATAAAATTAAGTGGAAATACAGAATTCAAAAACAATGAAAAGTTTCCTAATGATAATTTGAACCAAGATTGGATATTCATTCATCTTGTTCTCTGCTGGGAGTCCTAACCAGCACTGCAGGGAGGAGAATTATTCATCTCTCCTTGTGGAGCATGTCCATATACCTGTAACCTCAGTGTTTTCATCTATCAGGGCGGAACGTATTTACATACCTGCAATCTCATGGTTTAGGCCTGAGGGAGTGGGATTATTTGAGGCCAGCCCAGGTTAAGTTGTGAGACAGAGGCAACTCTGAGTGTATTAGTTATTTTCTGTTGCTGTGATAAAATGCCATGACTAAAACAACTTAGGGGAAGAATGGTTCATTGCTCGAGGGGCTAGACCATGATTTAGGGAAGTCGTCAAGGGAGCAAGATTTTAAAGTGGTTGGTTACCCTGCATCCAGTATCAGGAAGCACACGCTGTACTCAACTGTCTATAGTGCCGCCAACGAAATGCAGTTAACCTAAGATAATCTCCCACAGACATGCCAAGATACCTGTCTCCGGATGACTGATGACTGTAGGCGCTACCTTGTTGACAGTTAAACAATAACTAGGACATGGGGTTTATCTCAAAACCAAATCTAACAGAGACAACAAAAATGTAACTCCATTGTATTTGTTATTTTAACTGAAGCATATGGCTTTGTTTCCCATTTGATCCATACTATAGCAAGTACAGTACAACAACTATATGCTCCTAGCAAAGTCTTGAAATGCCTATGATCATGTGAGGCCATAAACCTCTTTTAAACAGTTATTGAAGCCTTAGTTTTGGGGGTGGAGACACAGCTCTGCACCTTACTGGTGACCTGATTTTGATCACCACTACCAACGTAGTGGATGACAATCACCCTTAACTTCCAGTTGCAAGGGATCCTTTTCTGTCAAGGTACACTTATACTGTATATAAACACAGGCAAAACATTCATAACATATAAAAATAAAATAAGTGTAAAAAGACTGACTTCAATCACCCTTCATATCTATTGTAAGCAGAAATGAATTCACAAAGTTGCTTTGGCAACTATTATGATCACATTTAAAATTTTCTTTCTCGACGTGCTGTTGACTGGCTTTGAATTGTTAACTATTCTTCTATATAAGCTGTTAGGAATATAAGTGATGCTCTTTTTAGTTCCTTGTGCATTTTGATAAATAAAAAAAGATTAATTTTCAGCCCTTTTCCCCTTGAAGACAATCCAAAACACATTTTTCACAGAGAATCTTTTTAAAGCAAAATACATTACATAGTCTATGAATAAATTTTTCTCACGTAAGTCAAAAGCTTTTTAATGGAATATGAGATATTTTCTTTGGAAGTATAGTTTGTTAGCTTATTTGGAGTGTTTAGAATGATCTACACTTCACAATTTTGGGCATGTCTAGACAACACAAAGTACTTGAAATGTAATACAAGGACCTTCAATTTGGTAGTAGAATAAATGACACAGACCTGATGAAAATATGGCAGAATTATATATTAGTGGCGTCATAGAATTAATTTAAATTAAGAAAGAGATTTCATTCTCAGACTGTGCACATGCATACTCCAATTTGTAAATACAACACTTCAGGATAAGCGCTCACTTTCACCCTCTTCTCCACTTCAGTGGTTGATTTAGACATGCCTGTGAGTAGAAGGATGCTGAGATAATAAGATTAAACTGTATTTTCTATGCAGGTGCCATAATTAAATTATTCATGTCTAGGGATTTTAACCTGCTTTCGTGTAGTGAAGTTCCAAATCCTACGGGGATTTGGATTCCTTACTACTCTAATTGGAGCTTAAAAATGCCTCTTCCTACAGATTCACTGTTGCAAAACACTTGGCTGTTCTGTGCTTTGCATTACCTGATTTGAAAACAAGGAAGTTAATGAGATGGTTGTGAAGTATTCCATATAGTTAACATGTCTGGCTAGTTTCATAAACTGCAATGATTTCAAAGAAAATTGAAATATGAATGTCTTAGTTAGGGTTACTGGTAGTCATCCCAGCTTTGATCTGGAAGTTCCAAGCCCCACTGAGGCTTCGGGAACTGTCACACCTACAAGGCAGGGCCGAGAGAGGACCCTGAGGTCCGGAGATCCGGATACGCCAGCTCTCTTGGTTCCTGGACCCTGGACGCTGGAGGTAGACCTAGCAGAGTTCTCCAGAGAACACCGCCGGACTGAGCTACACCTTTCCCAGACCCTGTTACCTATCCCTTCACTTGTAAATTACCCCACAAAATAAACCTCCCTTTTAACTACGTGGAGTTGCCTTAATAATTTCACCAATAGGTTACTGTTGCTGTCATGAAACACCATGACCAGAAGCAACTTGGGGAAGAAAGGATTTATTTGGCATACATAATAGTCCATTCTTGAAGATGTCAGGGTAGGAACTCAAACAGGGCAGGAACATGGAGACAGGAGCTGATGCAGAGGCCACATGGGGTTGCTGCTTACCACCTTGCTCCCAGGGTTTTCTCAGTCTACTTTCCTGTAGAACCCAGACTACCAGCCTAGTGTGATACCACCCATAATGGGCTCGGCCCTTCCCAATCAATGGCATTTTCTTAACTGAAGTTCTCTTTTCTCTGATGACCTGTGCTTGTATAAAGAAGACAAAAACAAAACAAAACAAAATAAAAAACAGCATAGAGTTACTCTAGATATATATTTCTAAACTCTTTCTATGTGAACATATGCTTTATAATATCAACAGTTTCTTGGTGAGTATTTTTTTTTTACACCACTCATCCACTCATTAGGTTTGCATGGTTTGTTATGATATTGGAGATATCTGAATCAAGGATCCTCATATTGCTAACTAATATGATGACAAATTTGTAAAACCTAGTTCATTGTTAATGTGAAACCAAAGTTTGAAATTTAAATTATATTACTTCATGGAAAGCTTGACATATTTTAGTATAAAGTATCTATTAACCTTTTTTTTTTTTTTTTTTTTTTTTTTTGAGGCAGAGTTTCTCTGTGTAGTTTTGGTGCCTGTCCTGGATCTCACTCTGTAGACCAGGCTGGCCTCAAACTCACAGAGATCCACCTGCCTCTGCCTCCCAAGTGCTGGGATTAAAGGTGTGTGCCACCACCACCCAGCCTATTAATTTATTTTAAAAGACTTACAATTTCAAATTTTACATTCTGAGATTCTTGGATATGAGGCAGAGTCAGAATTCAAAGGCTCATCACTTATCAAGTAACGGGAAACCAAGTCAATAATACATGTGCATCAAATTAAAGAAAAAAATCTCAAAGTTTTTCTTATCCATATAACTAAATGTTTTTCTTTTCAAACATGTCTCTATATGAAAAACTGAAGTATGGCCATTGTGAATGAAGTTTACCATATGTAGACTTCTAAGCAGTTAGTATAGAATTCTGCCATAGGAAATAATAAGTAACTATAACTATAGGAGTGGACATGTGAATGACTATCTGTATGATTATTATTAGTTGTTTTTGACAACAATCATGATGTGTAATGGTGATGCAAGAGTCAGTCATGACAATAACAATAGTGATGACATAGCTACTAAAACAGCAGATTGATCCATCTATCTATCTATCTATCTATCTATCTATCCATCCATCCATATATATATATATATATATATATATATATATATATATATATATATGTAAAACTTTATTTATTTCAGAATGACTCTTCCCCGACTAAAATTATTACATATATAGTCCTTCATACATAACAGTTTAAAATTGATTTTGCCTGAGCTATAACAGTGGCTCAGCAGTTAAGAATACTTGATGCTCTTGCAGAGGATCCAAATTCAGTTCCCAGCACCCATATTAGGCAGCCTACAGCTCTCAGTAACTATGGCCTCAGGGAATCTTATGGCCTACACACACACACACACACACACACACACACACACACACACACACA